>PVIJ01018755.1:0-25520 GCA_004024925.1 Scalopus aquaticus
TATGATCATATGGTCTTTATTTTTCTTTTTGTTGATGTGTTGGATTACATTGATTGATTTTTGGATGTTGAACCATCCTTGTGTCCCTGGAATAAATCCCACTTGGTCGTGGTGTATTATCTTATGGATGCATTGTTGGATCCTATTGGCCAAGATTTTGTTGAATATTTTTGCATCAGTATTCATTAGGGAGATTGGTTTGTAGTTTTCTTTTTTTGTATCGTCTTTGTCTGGTTTTGTTATTAGAGTAATATTTGCTTCATAGAATGTGTTTGGTAGTACTCCTTCCTTCTCGATTTTTTGAAAGAGTTTGTGTAATATAGGGACTATTTCGTTTTTGAATGTTTGGTAGAATTCATTTGTGAAACCATCTGGTCCTGGGCGTTTGTTTTTGGGGAGGTTTTTAATTACTGTTTCAGTTTCACTACTTGTGATTGGTCTGTTTAGGTGTTCTATATCTTCTTTGTCTAGTTTGGGTGATTGTATAGTTTTAGGAATTTGTCCATATCCTCTAGGTTGTTGTACTTGTTTCCGTATAGCTGTTTATAGTAATCTCTTTTTTTTTAATTTTTGCTGTGTCCGTTGTGATTTCTCCTTTTTCATTTATGATCCTACTTATTTGTGTTTTCTCTCATTTTTTCTTTGTAAGCCTGGCTAGTGGTTTGTCTATTTTGTTTATTTTTTTCAAAGAACCAGCTTTTGGTTTTGTTAATCTTCTAGATTTTTTTTTTAATTTCCATTTCATTTAGTTCTGCTTTGATTTTTATTATTTCCTTTCTTAAACTGTCTTTTGGGTGTTTTTGTTGTTCATTTTCTAGTTCTTTGAGATGTGAGATTAAATTGTTTCTTTGGGTTGTTTCTTGTTTCTTGATATGAGCTTGTAATGCTATATTATTTTCCTCTTATTACTGCTTTTGCTGTGTCCCAGACGTTCTGGAAAGTTGTGTCCTCAGTTGTTGTCATTCAGTTCTAGGTATTTTTTAATTTCTTCTTTGATCTCTTCGTTGATCCATTGGTTTTCCAGTAATGTGGGTTTCAGTCTCCATGAGGTAAGGAGGTTTCTTTTTTCCTTTTTATGATTTATTTCCAGTTTGACGCCTTTATGATCGGAGAAGAAGGCTGGTACGATTTTGATCTTAGTGTATCTGTTGAAATCTTTCTGAAATTTAAATGTCCTTACCTTACCCTCATTTGAGATGAGTAGCAGCTAGTTCATCTCCATCCTTTGTATAACAAATTTGTGGATGTTTTTACAAGTTACTATTTGGCACTCCTCTTAGGAAAACACTATCTTCTGATTGAGGAAGCTATTACCCTCCTCTCCTTACCTTGTTAGAAGACGGACTTAAAAGGGAGTGGGGAGCAGGGGGTCTATAAGAACATACAAATATTAGGTAACAGGTAAACATGGGCGCCAAAGAGTAACAAGTAGGTCAAATTCACTAATGGTTGCTATTAGTTATTACATGCCAGATGTAGTGCTAAGTATTTAACAGAAATTTAACCCTTGTATCTATTAGTATTCCCTCTATTTTACAGATTACAAGATAACTTGCTCATAGTAATAAAGCTAGAATGAAAGAACTTGGATTTGAACCCACCATTTACGGAGGTGACACAGTTAAGAGCACTGGTTCTGGAGCCACACGGCTTGGATTTACAGGCTGTTTTGACCACCTGCTAGCTGAGTGATTTCGGTAAGTTACTTTCTATGTGTCTTAGTTTCCTCATGTATAATGGAGATAACAATATAATTGTCCCTATTTCTCATAGGGTTGTTAACAAGAATTAAATAGCAAATTCATGTAAAGTACTAAAATATGATAAGCTACTCATACTGTTACTGTTCTTAACTACCACCAGAGTGAATGTGTGGGCCAGGAGTTGGATACTACTGCAAGATCTCTGGTAATAACTACCACTTTCCTAAATGGTTTATCTCCTGGCTCTGCATCCTACATGTGTAGGACTCAAAAAACGAAGTATTAGGCTTGGTGGGTTTCTATGGGAAGGATGCCTTAACTAGGATGTTTAGTCCCTAACAAAGTAGAGTCTGCCTGAATCAGTTCTATTTGGGCTGCAGTAAACGGGAGGGTCGTGAGAAATGGAATCCAAAAACAGTGTTTTAGTTTACTAATATAATTTCCTTAACTTGTTCGTGAAAGGTCTTTAAAAAAAGATATTTACATTCTTGAGACTTCACTGTGAAATGATTCTGCCTATGTTTAGTCTACATTTATGGAATCTACTCAAAACAGATCTTAAAAAAGACCGCACACCACCCCCAAACTGTTCAACTTGACAGTAAGCTGCTCAGAGTTTAACAGCACTGAAAATGTAAAAAGAAAAAGGTCAACTAAAGTAGCATATGAAAAAAAGTCCATCTCTGGACAGATCTTTGATAACCACTGCAGCTCAAACCCAACATGTTCTAAATAAGATCTTCTTTCTCCCTCATGGCCCCAGTCTTTCTGAATTCTTCTCTCACTGTCCCAGAATCTACCCATTTTAAATTAGGCCACACTGATTCTATGTTCCATTTTCATGGCCATCATTCTGGTTCAGACTTTCATTACCCCTTACCTCTACTATTTCAGGTCTCTCCCTTACCAAATTATCCTTGACTTTACCCATTTGCTGCCAGATCTGATACTTACTACCTACTATATGCCAGGTATAGTGCTACACATTTTATTAACAGTCTCATTTATCCCTTACACAACCACATGAAGCACTATTAGTCCCAGCTTTTAAAGTACTTGTGGCTGAGATGGATTTAGGGACTTTGTTGCCAATAAGTGACCTAGATAAGACTCAAACCCAGAGCCAAGTCTAACTAAAGAAAGATTCCAATGAGATTTCATTTAACAAGTCTCTGTAACTCCTATTGTACTAGATAATAACACTCAAATTTCTTTAACCTGAGGTTTAAAGCATCTCTATAATATGGTCCAACCCTTTTATTCTTGTTTTAATACACTTTCCACATGACCATGTTCTTTAGCCAACCTGGACAACTCACTGTACCCTAAACATATTCATTATTCTTTTTTTTGGGTTTACCCACATCTTCCCACTTGAAATGCCCTCCCTACTGAGTCAAAATCCTATATATGCTCTCAGATGTTACCTTCTTAACGTAGTCTTTCCTGATTTTCCTAAAAGAATGCTACCTCCCCTTCATCAGAACCTTGCTCTGAAACTCTCTCAGAGCGCTCAGATACTAATAGTAATACGGACGCGCAATGTACTGTTGATGTATTTCCCCGCAGCTTATCTCCCTCAAGGGGACGGGGCTTATACCTTATACTCAAGTGTCTTCTTTCTCATCTTCACAGTGTTTTACACTAATTTGACTTGGAGAGTTGATGTTTCTATATTTTAACCTAAGTTCCTTCTCTTTTTTATTATTTCACAATCATATTAAACATACTTAGAAAATCAGGAACAGAGGATGCATCCCTTAATTTTAACCAAGATGAACTTTAAGAGTGGAAATGCTGCATAGGATTTACTACTAAAGCTCAAATACTTTTAGTTTATTTAGGAAGTGAAATTATAGAAGATTATATATGGTTAAAATTTCATTGAGTCCCGACTGCATTCGCAGATATTATCAAATTGAATTAAATCAGAGTTTTCATAAAAACTGACATTTTCAAAAAAGCTTTATTTGCTTTAATCTTTTTCTTCCTTTTGATAAGATTAAGACTGTAAATGGCAAATGGTTAAATAGCAGTACCAAAATGCTGTCTGCAAGGTATCTGGTCTTAAACAAACACACTAAAATGCCAACACTGAAGCATCTGGCCTAATGTATTTATAAATTTGTCTCAAATGTTCTTATTTGAAATTAGTGCTTTAGAATGAACTTTGTATGTACATTCATGGATAGATCTGGACAGATATTATACAGCAAGACTTCTAAAATTCTCCAAAACTTAGGGAAGGCAAGAAAAATTTAGACAGTCATTTTATTTAGACTACAATGTTCCTATATAAAGAAGTTCTTTTGATGTTTTAAATGCCATTATACCATCATATATCATATCTGTGAACTAAAACCCTCACTCTAAGAATCAGGCTTTTAACAGAAGGAATATTAAACAGTAACTTTAAATATTTTTATGTGGTTAGAACACACATCAAAGACAGGATTGAAGAGAGAGAAATGTGACGAAGATATTCTGAAACCTGAAGGTCTGGAAGAAAAAGGGTTGTGGGCAAAAGGAGGGTCCCAGCCAGACAGCAAGGTTCAGTTCCCCAGACATTTATTGATCACCCACTAATGCCAAGTGCTGTGAATAAAACAATCATGGCACCTGTTATAAAGGAAAACACTGGTAGAAATGACACCAATTAAAATTATTATGCAAATATAAATGTGAGATCTCCCTACCACCAAAGAGTTTCATGCTCCCGTGGGTTCCCAGTGGCATGCTGACCCATCAGCTGGTGTCCTGGTGGAACCAGCAAACACCCAAGTGTTTGAAACAGAGGGACTTTCAAACAAGGAATGGCTAGAGATGGGAGAACTGAGAATCAAACAGGAGCCCGTCGAGTAATTCAGACATTAGCAAGAGCCAGAAGTCCCCACCAACCTGAGGCCGGGGGACAGAGGGAGGAGGCAGTATCAGTAGAGGCCAGGGCTAGAGCATCAAGCAGAAGCTGGAAACAGGTGGACCTGTCCTGTGAGAAGCACGAAGCCCTGGAGAAGAAACAGCAGCTACTAGACATGTTAGCTGAAGCAGAGAAAATAAGAGCACCTTGGCTTCCCCAGCCCACTTTCATTTCCTATCAGACCTTCATGTTGATGCAACTCAGCCAGAAGTTGGCTGACACTGAAGCCTTAGAAACAGTCAGAGGTCATGGCAAAGTGCAGAAGAAGGACCTGGGAATGTATCTAAGGGTAAACAAGCTAATGTATGGCACAAGGAGAGATCTGAAAAAAGGGGCTTGGAAAATGTGCTGGGGGAAGGGTGCACGTGTACAAAGGCTGCGTAGCAGACAGAGTATGGCAAGTGTGAAGGAATCAAAGTGGCCAGCATGGCTGAAGCAGAATGAGAGGGCTAAAGAAACAGAGACCAGGCAAGCGAGGTTTGGTCAGCTATATTGAGAAATTCATCCTTATTCTAGAAGCAGTAAGAAGACACTAAGAAAACTAAGGAGGGAACTGATAGGATCAGATTTGTATTTCAAAACCAATGTTCATTCTCTCCCCTCCTAGAACATTCACTGAACAATCCCAACAAGCCAGGAAACTCTACTAGGTGTAGAACAAACATACAGCATAAAAACAGCAATATCCGTGCTTCTGTGACGTTAACAGTAAGTATGTAGTATGCCAGTAATATTAAAGACCTCTTAAATATCTTTCTTCTAGCACTTATCATCTGATTATTGCTAGGGACATGAGATTTGTCTTCAGAGTCCCAAAGACTTAGTTCCTTGCTCAGTAAATTTGTTGACCATTCTGTTTACTTTGTATATTTATGTTTCCATTAATCATTCACCCACCTTTGATTTTTCAGCTGAAGAACATTAATTTTTTCCCATTATCTTTAGATAGCTATTCTGATGTCCATGTCAATTTTAGTTCCTTCTCCCCACCTTATCTAGTTGTTATAAATTTCGTGTATTATAAAAATAAGAAATCCACAAATAATTCTCTGTGAGAATTTCATGGCTTTTAAATAAGCATGTTCATTTTGTGACACCCACTCTCATGAAAAGTTGAATTTCTTATTTTGTAGGCACAACATATTGTCTATTTGTTTAAGTATCTTAGGTCTCAAATATTTTAACCATAGTTTAGAATTCCTTATTGTTCGGAAAGCTCTTTTCGTATTTTATAGCTCTTAACTTGGCATTTCTTAGCAAAGTTTAGAGCGCAAATCTGAACATTATATTGCACATTTTTTCTTCTGTTCTTTACTGCTCAATATAGCAGTCACTAGCTGAAAGGTAATATTCTGTGAAGGTAAAATATAAACCACATTTCAAAGACTTTATATGAAAAATATATGTAAAATATCTCCTTAATTTCATGTTGATTACTGTTGAAATGCAATGTTTTAAGTACATGAATCACGTAAAGCATTACTAAAATTAATTTCATTTATTTCTTGGCTACAAGAAAATTTTACTTAAGGGTATACATTATATTTCTATAGTTCTGTTTTAAATCAACTGTAAAATCTGATCAAATCACTGGACACAATCATTCAGGATATTTACACCTGGTCATCTTTACCCTGTTTCCCATATCCTTAAGGCAGATGTATCTGTGACAAAACATTCTCCTGGTAATTAGATGACCTGGGAATCTTCAGTATGGACAATCATCAAGATCTTTCTGAAAGCTGAAAATGCATTTGCTGTTTCCGTTTCTTCTATATTCTTCTTTAGTATCTTCATTACACACAGATAATTTCCTTACATATTAAATTTCCTCCCAACTGATCTTGCTCTACAAAGTGTTCCCTGTATTCAGTTGCCATAACCTTTACCCTGGAAGTAAAAAGAGACTCACTGGGCCAATAAGACACGTTCAATTTTGGGCAACTGAACATGGCTGATCTTATTATGAAGGCCCTTCCATTCAAGTCCTCTCTAGCCATAGTTTCGGAGCTCCCCCATCTCTGCTCCAAAATGATCCCACTAGCACCATTCCCAAACTGTCTTTTAATTATTATGGTAGTATTCACAATTCAGGCCACAGCTGATAATTCAGTTTTGTTAATAAGATTTAATGGAATAAGTATAGATAGATGCTCCAGACAGAAGACTATGGCTCTTTGTCAATGAAAAAGTACTTCAGGATCTCTGTTACTTATTTGGCTTTGTGTGTCTTTTCCTACCATGAAAGCAGTTCTTAGAAAGTAGGCATCCTCTCCTTAATTGCAAGGGTGTGTTTAAAAAAAAGAAAGAAAGGAGCTGGATATAAATATTCTTTCAGATTGATTCTTTAAAAAAAAAAAGGGGGGGGGGCGCTTTCTTAAGCATAACAGTGGATGGAAGGAAAAGTACCACTTAGGTCAAACAGAAAGATAAAGTCCAGCGTCTAGAAGGTGAATTCACCTGACTTCATAATTTGGTGTGTGGCCTGATCCTAGCTAAAGTCCTTTTGATAGCAACTGGCAGTTGCAAACTGCCAGTCAACATCGGATATCCCTCTCTCTAAAAGAAATATACTCATTCTGTTTAAGAGTTCCAAATTACCATTTATGGATTTTCCTCAACTGCTAGCTGAATGTTCTTCAGAGATTTAATGCTTCTAATTTTTCAGGTAGACCTGAAATATCGTAACATCTCCAAATGCCTTTAACCACAGTTCTCTTGGTACCTGTATGTTGGGTACACATTATAGGCAGTGCTTCTGCTTCTATTTATACAGAATGCAAGACTCTTCTAGTAGTTCTCTTCTGCCTATCTACTGCCGATTCAGGGACCCAGAAGACTTTTATCTAATTTCTTATTCAAAACAGGAAGAAATCTGCATTTTTTCCTTCCTGTGTTATAGCAACACTATTTATGCCAATATACTGACTTAACAGCTATTTGGACTTCTTTCCTTTTTTTTTTAAGATTTATTTTTATTTATTTATACACACAAGAACTGAAGTGCAGGCCAGAGGTTCAGGGGGTGAGAAGACTCACCAGAGACAGAGTGGGGAATAGAACAGGCAGATCTACTAAAATACACTGCTAAGGGGAACAGGAGGTGAGACAGGAGAGGTCTGCTGAGCCACATGGGTTAGCTACCTGACCAGGGATCAAACTCAGGCCATAGCAGTGATAATGCTGAGATTTAACCCCTAGGCCACTAGGGAGGCCCTAGATTTTGAGCTTTCTATGTCTAATAGTAGAAAGACTTGGTCTCTTATAAAGGACAACTGTAATCAGTTGTAATCAGGTTTGTAGTATGGAACAACACTTCAATTGTCCTCCCAGTTATTAAATTCAGACATATGCGACTTAACACCTGGAGACATTTATTGCTGCTGACACTTTCAATACGAGATGTAATTAGTAACCTAAAATTATTTTTCCAAAACTACCTATGACATATTCTAAGATCTGCAATAATGACTCAAGATTAAAGTCTTAGTAACCTTTGCTACAAAATATTAAAGCTGTCTAGTCTCATATCTTTGCAAATATAATTAGCAAACTGAAACTGCCAACAGCAAAGTCAAGTTATGATCATTTCATATCTGGACAAAACAATAATGACTTTTCATGTATTCATGTATTTCAGATCAAACTGTAAAGCTGCAAGGAGCTGCTTCAAATTGTTTGAGGTGAAAATTAAAAGAAAGTTGAGACATGAACCACCACCAAAAAAAAGGGCCGGTTTTCTGAAAAAATCACCATTTTGACCATGTCATGCTCATGCTCAAAATCTTTAATAGCTCCCTACCATTTCTTAAAATCGAACTCTGGGTCAGTCTATCCTCTTTTTCCAACTTTACTTGTCCCTACTATCCTGACCTGATCAAATTTATCCCCAAAGAATTTCACATTGCTCAATGTTTATGTTAAGGATGTTCATAACAGTTGCTACATTAACAAAGTAAAAACTGAAAAGTTAGGAATATCCATAAAAATATCACAAAGTCAGTAAAAGTCATGTTCTTCAAGAGCACGGTGATGTTTATGGATCTATTTAAGAAAGTGGGAATTTTGACCATTTAGAAAATGTGATGAACAAAATAATTACATACTATTGTAGAAAAATCAAGAATATTATAACCACTATAAAACAGGTACTAGTACAGTTCAAAAGTACCTATTCATCAGTATATTGAAGACATAGCAGGGAGATGTTTCCCCTAAACGATGGCTACAATTATCACAGGATTGGCTGTGCTGCCACCAAGAGTTAAATGTGATAGAAAAATTAAATATCTAAGTTATTAGATACATCTTTAAAGAATTAAACTATAATTTATTCTTACAAAACTTAACGATGTACTGAATAGATTTCATCTTATGCTATAAGTCATTAACAGACTATTAGATTTACGCAAATTCCAAGAAGCATAATAGAACTGCTATAAAAGCTGCTATGCAGAATATTCAGAAAATAAAATACCAACTCAACTTTGGAAAGAAATTAATAACCAGAGACAATTTTTATTCATTTAAGAACCTAAAGAACCCAACAAATTCAAATAAAACATGCTAATAAGGTAAAACGCTCTTTTCTATTTTAATTATAGCACTTAAAGAATTTTAAAAGACTTTACATTTTATTTTCCAGTCTTGCAATTTAGGTGATAGTCTCTTTTAACAGATACCACCACAACAGCAGAACTTTAAAAGCATATACCGAAAGTATACAACCAAATTTATCTTCTTCCGTCTATTTCTTGGCAACCACCTATTTAATATAACCAATACCTCCTTAAAATGCCATACTGATGCCTCTTTATAGTTACTCCTTTCTTTCCACAATCTTTTCTTTATACAGCATAACATTTTTTAAAAACGTATACAAAATCATGTCACTTCTCATCTTAAAACTCTCCCACTGCAAATAATAAAATTCAAACACCTTATCATGCCCTACTAGATTAATCATGAATCAGCCTCATTTATCACTTTCCAGCTAGACTAACCTTCTGTTCCTCAGACTTACATATCTTCATACATTTGTTGTTCCCTTTGCCTGAATTGCCTTCCTCTCTCACTCTCACTTCCACATAGGGCTCTCTTCTCTTTATGATGTAGGCCTTACTTCCAATGTAAGGTTGCCAGATTTAGCAAATTAAAGTGGGGGATTATACGTATATTAAAAAAAATTATTCAAGTTTATCTGAAATTAAATTTATTGGGCATCCTGTATTTTCTCTGGAAAATCTGCTCCAGTGTCATCCCTTCAGAGGCTTTCTCTATTATCCCGAGATCTAGAATGTCCTTTGTCATAACTCCTGATTTCTTTGTTATAACTCTGTTTTCCTCATAGTACTTGTTAATCTCTGAACATTACTGTTTACTTCTTCGGTTTACTCATTTATTGCTATGTTCTGTCTCTATCCTAAAGTATAATTCATTTCTCCTCACTTTATCACAACCCTCACACCAAACTTCTAACCATGTTAGCATCTCAAAAACAGGATCGTGTCTTTTCCTGAACTGTTTCCTGGGCATCTAAAACAGCGTCTAGCATAAAGTCAGTGCTCCTTAAAATACCTGTTGAATGAATGAATGCTCTGAATTTACATATTTCTAAGCTATTTAGAATTATTTCTTTCTAATTCCATAACTGTGAAACAATTTTAAGGTTCTGGGTAGAAAATTAATAAGGCTAGGTTTTTTATGAAAGCCAGTGATCTCAAGACTGTAGTTTTATGTGACTCATGTTTTACTGACTTGTACTACAAGACAAATAAGAGAATATAGAGATATTAATAAAAGCATGCTTATAGAATAAAAATTTATTCAACTGTGAAACTATGTATATTCACTTTACCGTCTTAATAGAACTCCTTTGTTTTTCTTCCCAAACACCACTGCTCAACTCCAGTGTGCAATGAACAATTGCCTCTCTGTCATAGGATCCAAAAATGAGTAACCTGCAGTATAAAAATGAAACAAACATACTATTATATCAGTTGTATATACTTAAATTTTTCATCATTATTCCAAGAATAATAAATTACTCCATTACTATTATAATTCAGGTAACAAAAAAATTAAATCAAACACTTGGGGCTCCCTCTAGTGGAGAAGTGAAGTAAAGCTAAAATTAGGAGAAATTCAGGAAAAGCTTTCTTTCCTCAGCTAAATCAAATAGAAAGTATCTAATTCAAACAGAAAGTATCCATATATGAGATAAACAAATTGACCATATATCTACATGCAAGCAGCAAGAGCTATCATCCTCAAATCATATTATTAAATTTAACAACTTAAATAGCAGAGTGATATACATGGCACAGTTCCATCTCTGTAAAAACAGTACAGTATAGTTGCTTTATGAACACACACACACACACACACACACACACACACCCCTACTAATATAATTTTAAGGCAAATTATTTAACTTTTCTAAACCCATCTTCTCTGAAAAATCCAAGAAAAAAGTAGTACTTACCTCTTAGGCCTGTTGTGAGTTAAAGAAGACAACGCATGCAAGTTTAAAATTTAGCATACATAATGCCTAGCAACCAGGAGTACTCAAAAATGTTTGCTTTTTCTATCATCTTGAAAACACCTGTCAAAGAATAATCATATCCCCTAATTTTAGTGTTTAATATTCACAACTAAAAAGAAAATCTCAGGTGCAATCTTGAGATGATTTCATTATTGAAGGGGAAAAATGTTACCCACATGTCCAATTTGTGTATTATGTATCTTCTAAATCAGAACTGAAGTCTTCAAATATTTCAGAAATAGCTTGACAACAGCTTCAACATTAATCAACATTTTGGCTAGTATGCTTTTACTTTATCTCCACAAGAGGAGGATGGGGGGTAGGAGTAAGATAATGCAAGAAAAGTAGATAAAACACATTACAGTAATATGAGAAAATCATGTCCTAAGCCTGCAAACCTCAAGCAAACCATGTTCATTCCTCACAAACTGCATTCATAAATGAAAAGGCCTATGAATAAAAACAGTAAAAAACAAAACAAACCACTCAATGTAAATAATTTTTAGTCTTAAAAGGAAATTTAAAACTAGTGCTTAAAATCTACTGCCAATAAGATGGCAGGCCAGGGGCCTCCCTGGTGGCGCAGTGGTTGAGCGCTGCACTGTGGAGCTGTAGGCAGCTGCGATGCGAGTTCGATGCCCGGCTGGGGAGAGTCCCACATGGCGCGGCAGACCTCTCCTGCCTCGCCCGCTGCTCCCCTCAACAGTGTATTTTTGATCTGCCTGTTCTGCCCCCGCTCTGTCTCTGGTGAACCCTCTCGCCACCCCACGCCTCTGGCCTGTACCCCAGCTTGTATGTATAAATAAATAAATCTTAAAAAAAAAAGATGGCAGGCCAGAAATATTAATAAGATTCATTGTTAATCATATTAATCATTGAAATATAATAATAAAACACTAAATTCAACAAGAATTACCCATCAATGTTCTGCTGCCACCATCTGTTCAAAAGAGCAAACTACTTATGCAGAAAAAGCCTGTGGACCACAAGTGCTTCCAAATTCTCAACAGAAGGTAATCTCCAGGATTCAGAAATGAAAAAATGCTATTTTTGGAATTTAAACCTCAAATCATAACTTATTCTATATTTTTCATTAACATTTTATTTTTACATTTTAAAAAGAGTACCAAAAAATTAACTCAAAATATTATAAACCTAAATGTCAGGGAGAAAACATAAAAGAAAATCTTTGTGAACCTGGATTAGGCAATGGTTTCTTAAGACACACCACCAAAAGTTTTGGTACTAAAAGAAAAAACTGATAAATTAAAATTAGGGGATTTCAAAAGACATCTTCAAACAAATGAAAACTCACAGACTGGGAGAAAATATTTTCAAGTTATGTATTATATAACACAACTTTAAAATGGAAAAACAAAATAAGCATTTTCCAGTGAGGATACGTAAATAGCCAATAAGCAAATGAAAATACGATCAACATTATTAGCCATGAGAGAAATGCAAATAAAAACTATAATGAAATACTACTTCAATTCCACAAGGATGATTACAGTAAGAAAAGAGACAGGTATTGGTGAGTATCATGAGAAATTAGGATCCTCATACACTGCTGGGGGGCAATGTAAAATGGTGCAGACACTGAAAAACAATTTAATTCCTTAAAAAGTTGACATATAGGGCCTCCCTGGTGGCGCAATGGGTTAAGCCTCAGCCTGTGAAGCTATCAGCAGCCACTGCAACATGAGTTCAATCCCCAGCCAAAGAGATTCCCACAGGGCACAGCAGACCTCTCCTGTCTCGCCTGCTGCTCCCCTCAGCAGTGTCTTTCAGTCAATCTGCCTGTTCTGCTCCCCACTGTCTCTGGTGAATCCTCTCTCACACACACACCCCCCCACCTCTGGCCTATACCCCAGCTCTTGTATGCATAAATAAATACATCTTTTTAAAAAAGATGACATATAATTAGTTGACATATAAAAGAGCCAACAATTCATTCCTAGCAATGTACATAAATCAGAGAAATGAAAGCATACATTCACACAAAAATTTGACATGAATATCCATAGCAACATTACTCATAATAATTAAAACAGTGGAAAAACTCAAACATCTATCAATCAATGAATGGCTTAATAAAATGTGGCATAAATATACAATGGAATATTAGACAGCAATAAGAGAAATGAAGTAATGACATGTACTACAATATGGACGAAATTCAAAAACATACTATATGAAAGAAGAATTATACTGCAGGATACCATTTATGTGAGATCTTTGGAATATATAAATACAAAAAGTAGATTACAGACACAAAAAGTAGATTAGTGGTTACTCAGGGCTTTGGGAGGAGGGTGAACAGACTAGGAATTGACTACTAATAGGAATGAAGTTTTATTGAAAGGAACAAAAGTATGCTAAAATTAGATTGTGATGATACTTTCATAACCCTGTGAATATACCAAAACTCACTGAATTGTATACTTTTAATGGATGAATTATATGATATGTGAATTATATCTCAATAAAACTGTTCAAAGAAAAAAGAATAATGAGTGATCATAATAATGACCATTGTTAGGGTTACAGTAAAAGTTTCAAAGGTTTTTATAAAAAGATAAAACAAGAAATGTTTGGTTTATCATTTCTATGAATTAATATAATGGGACAAGATTATATATTTTAATAAAATGAAAAAATGACTTTCATGATGCTGACATTTTGGTAACAGAAAACATTAAAAGAATGGTACCTTAAAACAAAATTAATCCCAAATAAAAATCATTTAAAATATTGGAATACCACAAATAACATTTAACAATTATCAATCTTAATGACATTTTAAAGCATTAGCTGTCCTACTGGACAGTTCTGATCTTTGCTCTATGACAAACATTTCAGCTGTAGAAAACCTTTTCATTTTGCAGTGATACTGATTTGTCTAAGTGCTTTCACAAACGCCTTCAGGTTGGGTTAAGGCACACATTGTGTTAGATAAGTTTATTTCCTTTTTTAATGATGAAAATATTTTGTCTGAATATTTGCCCTGAAATGGGAAACTGCTTTTATAAATTCTGACTTTACATCAATTTCTGATTCTATGTGACAGAATCACACAATATTCACATCTATCTTTTCCTTACATTTCTTCTTTCTTCTCCAAAGATTTATTTATTTATGCATACAAGAGTTGGGGCTTAGGCCAGAGGTGTTGGGTGCTGGGGAGGGTTTGAGAGGATTCACCAGAGACAGAGTGAGGAGTAAAACAGGCGAACTGACTGAGATACATATAGTGCTGAGAAGAGCGGCAGTTGAGAACAGGAGAGATCTGCTGTGCCATGCGGGTCAGCTCCCTGGCTGGGGATCGATCTCATAGCGCAGTGGCTGTCTTAGCTTCATAGTGCTAAGACTTAACCCCTTATGCCAGTGGCCCCTCCTTACATTTCTCCAGTTAAAATACTTATAAACAACTGTGGCCTATAGTGAATATTCCTATGCTGGAAAAGTCAGCAAACACAGTAACGCTAGCAAAGTAACTCCACAATCCCCTAGAACAGTTAACAATACTCTAGAGAAGCTTTATCTTAACTGCCAATTTAAGGATTTATTTTGTTTTAAAAACTGGTTATTGCTTTAAAAAAAAGTATTATTTCTTAGGATTTTTATAACATACACTATATGCATAAACTTACTAATATTTATTTTGCTATTAAGAATGACTCATCATAGTGGCAGCCAGGACAAGTTATGAGACTGACTGCTTAGTATTGTTTCTTGTGCCTGCTTGACCTTCAGGCAGTGAATTCCTTCCATCAGCAGTGAATTCTAATGCTGAGTGCTAAAGCTTTAATTCTCCTAGAAGCATGAAAACATTCCCCCCATTTTCCTGATTTCATGAATGTTATCTCTTGAGACTTGGAAAAATATGTAAATTTTTGGAGAAATGCGGGAAAGAAGTTCTCCTGGAATTGCTAAGTTCACCCATTAAGAAGGCATTTGCTTTAGTGTTTAGGGTAGAATATTTAAAATCAATTTTCATTCTATGCCTCATGCACTTACAGTTAAATCTAGAGATAAAAGAGTTTTTCACTAAAATTATATAATCACAGGAAACAGATAGTAACAATCACTGACTAAAAAATATTTTGAGCAAAATAAACAATATATACTGAATATCAAGAAAGGAGCACCACTTTCTACTATTACTGTCTCCTGGGAGGGGAGGAGAATGCCTTCTGTTAAACAACAAAGACAAAGCAAACTGCCTTTGACCTGCCTCCTGAAATCGCTGTTAGCTCTGAGAGTTCTTTCCAAGTTCAAACTGTTTATTTTTAAAGGAAAAGGTACACTGAGACTGCATGTTAAACATTAAGCACAATTACCTATCAAAAAACTAAGGAAAAAGTAGAATTTATATGACTCAAGAGCAAACCAGTGAGGAGAGGAATTCCTATTGTCCCTTCTTTAAGAAGGTCACTTTTAAAATCAAAAGTGAAAAACAAACAAAAAATTTAATGACTATACTTAATTTGAAAGGAGAGTGATGCACATGAAGGGAGTCAATTATCAGCTTATTGGGAAGAGAATCACACATGGCTGACCTCCTGTGCATGATGACGTCCTCTCTACGCGCCTCCCCTCAGAAATCATATACACCCTGGACTCAACTCTCTGGTATAGAAGAAAGACCTCTAAACCTAATCTTCAGTCCTCATCTTATGCAACCTTCACTTTTAAAACCTCAAGTTTGCAAAAGACTTCTATGGGGAAATCTTAACCATACTCAACTACTAAATATATATACAATAAAATTAACCTCCCTCTGAAACAAACACGTACACCTCTATTTCCCCAAGAGTCCTGAGAAGCAGAGCTGTGTCCTGCTCTTTATATCTTCCAGTATTTAGAAAATAATCAATACTTGACCAAATCAAAGTCACTGGGCCATAATTCTTCTCTACTCAAAACCTCAGTCTTTCCCCACTTGCACATACTCAGTTCCTTAAGAAACCCTGTCCTAGAGTCCCTTCCTTGCTGTTCCTAGTAATCATATCTTTCAAGCACTTACCTACACCACCTCTTAATTTCTCTTTGGGCTGGGGCTTCAGTCTGTCTGTCTGTCTCTCTCTCTGCAATCTGTCAAATAAATAGCAATCTTCTGAATACAAGTATTTCTTAAAGTTACCTTCAGAAACCTTTAATAACTTCCTTCTGATTAAAGGATAACAATCTTGACTTCTTTTGCTAGAAAATTTGGCCCTGATTTCTCACATGAAACATTTTACTCC
Organism: Scalopus aquaticus; assembly: GCA_004024925.1. Taxonomy (NCBI): domain Eukaryota; kingdom Metazoa; phylum Chordata; class Mammalia; order Eulipotyphla; family Talpidae; genus Scalopus; species Scalopus aquaticus. The sequence continues at coordinate 16,414 of PVIJ01018755.1, forward strand.
AGACAGGTCCTTAAAAGTACTTGGCAAATTTTCAGTTTTAACTCTTTGACTCTTTTGCCAATTATCTACCAGATTTTGCCAAAAATCTACCACTTGTCTTGGAAGAAACAACTTTTATTCACAAAGTGTTCCATAGCAGCCTCATATACAAAATAACTTTTTCTTGCACTAAATTTCGACAGTATTTATATCTAATCAAATCTCAATCAAATGAGATAGCCTGCATAGTTCACGTGTTTATGTATGTATTTGCTATTGTTTGTTAGCTCCAACTACATTTTAAGTTTCTAGAGGGCAGACTTCACACTTTTCTGCAGTCACCATAGCACTTAGACAAAAATGCCTCCCCTACTGATGGTGGAACTGGTGGTAACAACAATAGTGGCAGCTGTTAACATTTACTGTAGGACAGTTTTAAGACTTTTTACATTTATTATCTCACTCAATTTTCACAATAACTCTAAACAGGTAATATTACTACCCTAATTTGCAGATTGGAATACTTATTTAAAAAAATAAAGTACTGCCCTCAAATAGATAAAACATTCCCCAAAATGTGTATAATTCTCACATAATAAGAAATGAAAAAAGAAGAAAGAAGAAAATTCTCACATAATAATATGAAGATAATAAAGACTGAGGGATTCTGAAGTCAGAAAAACCTGTAGTTAAATTCCAACTACAGAGTCCTGAGAAAGTAACTTAGATCTCAATTCTTCATCTATAAAATGGATATAAAGAATATTAAATCTCATAAAGATGTTCTGAAAGCTAGAAATGAAGAATGCAAAGTGCCTACTATCTACTATATATTGCAGGTGACAAATAAATGCTATTAACAACAAAGTACCTATAGAATTATGCCCCTCAAATCTTCAATTTAGCTACATTATTTTCCCTTTTCTGAAAAGGTAAGGTGTCAAACATTAAATGCTTTTCTAAAAGGTAAGGTGTCAAATCCATTAAACTAAGGAACACGCATATACCAACAAACTGCAGAAGGAAATGTTAATATTTAGCATTATTTGTTTCAGATAGATTAAAAATACCACTTGAGTCAAAAATAACCAAGTGAATGTAATCACTCAATACTACAATTAATGGATTAACAAATGCAAGCTTAATTCTGCAATAACTTTTTAAACAGTTCACCTTGTAAGTGAATTTCAACATTTTGTAAATGCTTCTCTACAGAACTAAACATTTTATTACATAATATGGGCATGTAATTTAAAGGATTAATATATGAAACAAGATCAGTTGGCTTTATTTAAAATAACTTAATCACATAAAAGCTGTCTTTCACTATATAAAACCAAAGTAAAAATATATATTTTTGGTTCTAGAAGGATGATAGTAGTGGTGTAGTTTGAGTTTTCAAAAATAAATTTCCGGGGCCTCCCTGGTCGCGCAGCCGTTGAGCGCTGTGCTGTGGAGCTGTCAGCAGCGCCTGATGCGAGTTCGGCGCCTGGCCGGGGAGAATCCCACATGGTGCGGCAGACCTCTCCTGCCTTGCCCGCTGCTCCCCTAAGCAGTGTATTTCTGATCTGCCTGTTCTGCTCCCCACTCTGTCTCTGGTGAACCCTCTCGCCACCCCACGCCTCTGGCCTGCACCCCAGCTTGTATAAAAAAAACAAAACAAAAAAATAAAATAAATTTCCAGAAAACAAAAATGGAGTATTTGTTGCTAGCAAACCTACCTAACAAGAAACACAAAAGGAAGATCTTCAGGCTGAGGGAAGGGATACAATTTTGACCAAAGGAGGGAAGAACAGGAAACAGAACAGTAAATATACAGTGATTGTTAAAAAAAAAAAAAAAAAAAAAAGAACATGTTCTTTTAATTTCTTTAAGAGACATGACAGCTTAAAGCAAAATTAACACTTGATTGATCCATATGACATTATAACAACTTGGACATTTTTAAACAGGTCTTGTTCAAACAGGAGAAATGTGAAGCTACAAGCCTAAATGCTAAAAGCTCAAGTAACTTCAACCCATGAGCATATACTAATTCAAAACAACTCTATCTATACACAAATGGTGTTCCAGAAATGGTTTAAATTGATTTATACTTTCTTAAAATTTTTGATTATTCTATAATTTCTAGTCTTTCAAACCTTTTCATATCTCTCAGTAAAGGAATCATAGTGGAAAACAAACAAATTCTAAGTCTTTATGTTGTTCCCAAAATTGAAATGATCAGTAATTTTTTTTGTCCTTCATTCATCCCCTCCCTGCTTTAAAAATGAGCACTGTTATTTGTTCTTCCATTTTCTACAGTGTCACTTTCTTTCTCCATTACAGAGCTTAATAAACCACAAGATGTATTTACGTTCAGAAGCAAGAGAATGATCAATGGTTACAGCATTATATCCTCTTTAGTTTGAACCTTATCAAAATGTTATCTATCTGAGTTGAGAGTTCTATTTTTACATTAAGAGAAAACGTTTAGAAGAAAGACAATAATGTAAGATTTTAATGAGAAGAACATGGAAAGAATGTTTTGAGTTTGATATGAAGACAAAAGGGAGGGAAGAGCTGAGAACAGTACTCCGTTTTCTCCATAAACAGTTTTAGGCTATCCTTAAACTATATGAATAATAGCACAGCACTACAATACTAAGTAACTTGCCAAGTTCTGGTTTTTAAAGACAGTGACCAGAAAACTCTTTTAGACAGTGTCCTTGTTCCTAAGATTAGGCTGTCACCTGGGGATAAGTGTTTGGATATAACCCAAGTCTACTGGATTAATTTAAGACTGACAAAAAAAGAACTATTTTCCATGTTTTCCTCTTTAACTCAATTATGTGCTCTCTAGAAATTCTGGTCTTTATTTTGACCAGGTGATAGGGTCACAAAAATCAAACAATAAGAAAAGTTTATGTGAAAATCATCACTAGCCCACTTCTTTCTCCCTTTACCACATAAGAGTTTGAATTGGGGGCCTCCCTGGTGGTGCAACGGGTTAAGTGCAGTGCTGTGGAGCTGTTAGCGGCTGCGGTGCGAGTTCGATGCTAGGCCGGGGAGATTGCCACATGGCGCAGCAGACCTCTCCTGCCTCGCCCGCTGCTCCCCTCAGCAGTGTACTTCAGTCTATCTGCCTGTTCTGCTCGCCACTCTGTCTCTGGTGAACCCTCTCACCACCCCACGCCTCTGGCCTGCACCCCAGCTTGTATGCAAAAATAAATCTTAAAAAAAAAAAGAATTTGAATAGGTTTCCTGCATATTCTTTCAGAAATTCACTGTTTTTACTCATTAAAATAATGTAGGATACAAATACTCCACAAATTTTAATGCCTTTCTTTGTATCATTTATCTCTATTCAATATGACCTAAGTAATGCCTAAGTATACTTCTCAGTGCTTTTGTGCAGTCTCTGAATCAAGGCTGACAGCAAGACTTTGAGTAGTATCTCATATAAAGCAAGATAATGGTGTGCAAAGGTGAACCAATAGCTAGTGGTTAAATCACCAGGAGCAACTGACAAAAAAATCAATCCATAATTCGACCAATAACACTAAAACAAAGAAGTGGGAATTTTCTGGTATATGTCAAGAAAAAAAATGTAAGAACTCACATGGGTTTCCAAATCCAGTTTTACAGCTTTCCAGAATATCCCCAATCACAAATATTTCTCAAAACTATTATGTTACAGTTTTCTGAAAGACAGTAATTTAGAAACATGCCAGCAGAGCGTGATGCATCTAAAAAGTCTGGGAGCTACTGCAAAATAAATGATTCTACTCACCCCTACCCCTCTAAACCCCATTTAAATGCTTTCTAAAGTATGGTTTATGTTTTTTGCAAGCTGGAAAGAATTATTTAATGAAATTTATGATTAAAGGACTTACAGATAATATGACATAAACTAACATAAAAGGAGAATACAGTACATCAACACTGTACCTTCCCCCATAATGCAGTAATGACAGTACCAAAGCAGTTACATACCTGCTGCATTCTAACAGTGTGATTTTAAGGCGGCCTTCAGTAAGAGCCCACTGCTGTATATGGATATGCTCTTCATCATCATCTTCAAATCCTTGCAAGGTTTGGAACGGAAAAAACGGCTTAAACCTGACAAAAGTAAAGATAAGTCTAAATTTCTGAACAATAAAAAACACAGTTTAAAGCATAATAATAAAATTTACTTGTAGGAAAGTATAAAACAAAACCAACACCTAATACTGCATGTGCCCTACGACACTAAACGTGACAATACTCCCTCATAATGGCAACACACCTAACATGGTGCTTCTCTAGACATCCATCCTCCTGGTCTTTTGGCATGCTCTTAGGGACATGGCAGGGCACTTAGAACAAACAGAAGGGAAATCCAGAGGCCAGCAGTATGCCCTGAAGTTTGGGTGGGACAGTTGAGAGATTCTTTCTGGGCCAGGCGGGAAGAACGAGATCAAACTGCAAGATCAAAATTTAGACTACACTGTTCCATATAAACATGTAATTGATAATGATGAGTACAAATAATGACAATATTAAAGCAACAATAACAACAACAGTTAATAGCAGCAAAGGCGTCCCTCAGAACTGTCTACTATTTGTCAGGCAGTATGCTAAGAGCTTCACAGGCTTTATCTTAGCTCACAATCACAGGAGGGAGTATATGGTAGCTCTTTTCCCCAGATGAAGAGTGAGGTTTAGAAAGCTTAAAAAGTTTGTTCAATATTATAGAGTGAGTAGTAAAACCAGAATTCAAGCTAAGCTAACCCCATCAAAGCCAAACTACCTAAAACCCTTCAGTTACAATGAATTACTCAGCCCTTTATGTGCCCTTTATCCTTAACATCTTGCTTTTAATGGAAAAGCTTGTGTTGGGTTATATACTGCAGGCTTTAAAAAGCTTTAATTTGAAACACAATTCATACTCCTCCATTAAACAAAGAACAAAGAAAAGGAGAGAAAATTGGGCTTGAGGGTCTATAAAAATTTTTTTTAAAAGATTTGTTTATTTATGCATACAAGCCAGAGGTGTGGGGTTACCAGAGGATTCACCAGAGACAGAGTGGGGAGCAGAACAGGCAGTTCGACTGAAGTACACTGCTGAGGGGAGCAGCGGGCAAGGCAGGAGAAGTCTGCTGGCCATGTGGGAATCTTCCTGGCCGTGTATCGAACTCATGCTGTGGTGGCTCATAGCTTCATAGTACTGTGCTTAACCTGTTGTGCCACCAGGGAGGCCCTATAGAAATTTTTAATTCACTCTATACCTTGTCACTAAAGATGACATTTGTCTGCTCAAAAAGCTCTCATGGTTTCTAACTACAAAAAAAGACAGTTAAAAGTTCTTAGTTTCACAGTCAAGGTTTACCACAAATAATACTTCCAATAGTACTCTTCTTGTTAGAAACTTCCAATCTAGGAGGTATAGTCACCTCATGTATCCAGAAGTTACGATGCCTATTTTTGCTTTCCGGGCTTTGTGCACAACTTAGAGGTCTTCCCGACACCTCTCTACTCTCAAAGCTTATCCAAATCCCACTCACCTTCCAAAAGCAGCTTTTAGGTCCTAGATCATAACAGACCACTTGCTCAGCTTTCCTTCTTATACTGCACGTTGTTGTATATTTCTGTCCTCAAATCTCAAATGTGACCTGGCCTCACAGGTGCTGCACTCCTGACACACTCTGTCAGGGGTCAAGTACGTGTTGAGTTGATTTATAAAAACACAACACTAAGAATGAAATAAATATTTAGAAAATATTAATAGTTCACAGCAGTTTGTACTGAAAGATAGTGATGGAGAAAGGTGGGGGGAGGGGAGAGATTGAGTATACTGTTTTTCAGTTTCCCAATGAACAGGATTAAAAGAAAACCTCTGAAGGGAAGCATTAGTGGGTACAAGGATAGTGTTCATTGCAAAGGACTTGCGCTTCATTTTCTCCTGCTTCTGAATTAGATGAAAGATAGAAAACTTCCTTTAGTTTCTCAATTTGCATTGGAAGTCACCTGACTCAAACAGACCCACACCAAACTTCTGAAAGGAAAAAACTGGAAACTAAACCTGTGGTGGTAATATAATGCAATAGCTCAGTTATTTTTAACAATTGTGACTTGTGGCTCCTGAAGAATAAATAACTCCATTACTCTATAAAAAATTACAAATATTGGGCCTCCCTGGTGGTGTAAGGGGTTAAGTCTCAGCACTATGAAGCTACAGCCAGTCACTGCAGCACGAGTTCAACCCCTAGCCGGGGAGCTGACCCACATGGTGCAGCAGACCTCTCCTGTCTCGCCTGCTGCTCCCCTCAGCAGTGTATTTCAGTAGATCTGCCTGTTCTGCTCCCCACTCTGTCTTTGGAAAATTCTCTCACCTTCCTCTACTACCCCGCATCTCTGGCCTACACCCCAGCTCCTGTATGTAAAAAATGAATAAAATAAATCTTCAAAAATTATATATATTACTATATACATTAGCAACCTGAATATGACAATCCAAGTTTGCTAAATCACAGCTGTTCAACTATTTTTGTCAAATATAAGGTTAAAATTCAAAGAAAAAGAAAGAGAAACCTCAGCAGTGTAACTTCAATATTATATGCAGTAAAATCAATTTAGGTTTATTGATGCTTCTTGGGTAAGTATGTGCTAAAAGTATTTATGTGCAGAAATACATTAAGATCAAAAAATGTATTCCACTTATTTAAAAAAATAACACTAAACAGGGAGCTAAAGTTATCTGTTCAGCAAGCTAATCACTAGAACCTACACATTCACACTTCTCTCAGAACACCTGGTTTTTAAAACCTTTAAGTCCAAGCCTTTTAGTTATCTTAAATCCACACAGAATTTAAACAATGAAACAGGCTTCCTTCCTTTTATTTTTCCATCCTCCCACATCCTCCTCCTTCAGAATTCATTATTAGCATTTACAGCAATCCCTCTTAAATGTGGGGAACTGAACTCTACATACAAAACTATGTTTCTTCTATACATATATACATACCTATAATAAGGTTTAACTTTTTTAACAAAATACAAGAGGACAAATCTACTTTTATTTATTGGCTTTTCAGTAAGTTTAAATCCTCGCAGGCATAGCATGTGGACTGTGTCCCAAGACCTCAGCAGGAAGGTTGCTTCGGAATTTGGTGTGAACCATGCCACAGCTTCCACGGGCACATGATACCTTCCCCAGATTACTCTAATTTTATTTCATTTGCCACCAGGAGTCACTGTGTTATTTTTGTACATATAAGCACGTCTCCTTCATAGACATAGACATAGAATTCAGTTTCATCTTGAGCATAAACACTTTCAATTTTAAGATGAGCTGCATGTCCTCTCTGGTTCCAGAAACCCCGCTTGTAGGCAGCAAAAAAGGCCTTGGACCACAACTTTCCAGCCATAGTTGAGAAGTCCTGTTCCCTGCAGGTCTCCAAAGGGTCCAAGATGGCAGAAAGTGGTGAGGTTCAATTTATAAATTAGGCAGAGTAGGAGATTAACAATCAATAATAATATAGAACAATTATAATATTATACTATATAACAGTTATATAAATGCAGTCTCTCTCTCCCAAAATATCTTATTGTTTGCAGCAGCTGACTGGGTAACTGAAACTGCAGATAAGGCACTGCAGTAGCTCCTGCTAACCTTTCAACGGCATGTCCCTGTTTTTCAATCAGGTTGCCAGAAAACTAGCCTTCTTAAACAAATTACTTGTACTTTCCTCTGTAGAAAACCAACTCAGAAAGTCAACTTCTAGATGATAGCAAGAGGGGCTCTACTGACCTGTTCCAGTAAAACTGGTGAAAAAAGCAAAAGATTGGGAGTCCACGGTGTTCGAACCAAGACTGCCCCCGCACAAGTTAAGAGGGCTTCAGACCGCTGCCCAAACAGGCTGCCTCGCCCTTTTTCTTCCTGGAGGAGGACTTGCGTGTTTCTCAGCCAGCCCTCAGTTACCTGCCCCTTCGGCCAGTTCCAGGCAACTGTGGCCAAGGGCAGGAGCTCCTTTCTTTGACACAGCCCTCACTCACGGAATGGAGATTCTACCTTGGGTATGGCGCACTGAGATACTGGGGTTCTAACCGCTCTTGCCTTCCTCACAGGTAGTGGTTTTATGGCCAGAGGCAAGCCAAGAGTGCCTAAGGATGTGGTCACTCCCCAGCTAAACTCCATCTACCTCCCAGCTCCCAGAGTGGAGACGTCACTCTCACAGAGAAGTCTACCATTGTCCCCACTCCTACCCTACTAGCTCCAGAGCCCTGGCTGAGAGATTCTGCTGAGAGGGAAGCCTGTGGTAAGACAGACCAAACTCCTAATCTCTTCCCAAAGGAACTAGCTTCATTTACAAGAAAATATGCAGGAGTTCAAACTTAATGGTGCCCAAGAACAATGGAGGTTGTAGCTAAAGACAATGGGAGGAGATCCACGGACTCCAGGAAGATACAGTCTGAAACAGAGGCTGCCTAGTCTGCAGGAGACAACCAGAAATAAGACAGATGGGAAAACTACGAAGTCAGGACAAATATCGACCATTTACCTCAGAAACTCTTCCTTCAAAGAAGCCACAATTTGATTGGGTTAGTTTGTAGAACAATTTATGTTCGAGGGCACTGTTGAAAACACAGGCCCAGTGTCAGAGACTGAACACTACAGTAGGGGAGACTTCATTACTACTACATTAAAAAACAAGAAAATAAGCCTTAAGAGGAGGCCAGTACTCAGAGTTACTACTTGTATTATCTGCAATATCTGATTTCCAACAAAAAGAATATGGTGAAAAAAAGCAATAAAATATTTTTGGGGGGGTCCTGGGTTTTGGCAAAATAAAACAAAACAAATAAAAAACATCAAAAATATAATGATGTAAAAAAAAAAGTATTTGCCTGATGGGGATGCTGCCCAATTTATGAGTCACCAAATAAAGTCAGTAAGATCTTTAAAATTATGCACCCGTATGTTCATTGCAGCACTGTTCACAATAGCAAAGGTATGGAAGCAACCCAGATGTCCAAAAATAGATGATTGAATCCAGAAGATGTGGTACATATACACAATGGAATACTATTCAGCATGGAAAGAAGATAAACACATGCAATTTGCAGCGACATGGATGGAATTAGAGGGGATCATACTCAGTGAAATA
>PVIJ01018756.1:0-12532 GCA_004024925.1 Scalopus aquaticus
TCAGAGCGTTGGCAATGGACTTGGGCACCGTGGCCGAGATGAGGCAGAGGTCCGTGAGGGACAGATTCCTCAGGAAGAAGTACATGGGCGTGTGGAGCTGCGGGTCCAGGGTGGTGATGACCACGATGAGCCCGTTCCCCAGCAGGGCGCACAGGTAGACCAGGGAGAAGAGCAGTGGGTGCAGGAAGCCCATGTTCCCCTGGGTGGGGAACCCCAGGAGGACGAATTCTGTCACCTTCGTGAGATTGGTCACCGCTGAAGTCATCATCTGTAAAATATGCGCAGAGGAATTAATCACCACTGTGCGGTACGCCCCTTCCCCGTCCCCTCTGTCCCATCAGACTCAGCACATCTGGGCCGGGGGAGGCGGCTCCGGGCGGGTCAGACGGTCTGTGGGTGCGGCTGTCCCTGCCGGGCACGGGGCCGGGTCCCTCCGTGTGCGGGTTTGTTCCTCACCCCAGGCCCGTCCGTGAGGGGACGTCTGGGCTCGGGGCAGCCTCTCCCTTCCCCATTCTGTCTCCACTAAATGTTACGCTCAATCTCTCCGTGGTGATGGAGTTAGGAGCATTCTGAAGAAATTTCGAATTTTGGATGAGTGGATGTAGTAATATTAAATAATTTCAAGATGTTAACACAAATTTTTTTAAATGAGACAACCACAATAAAGCTCAGGCTCTATTAGTCAAAAAATGTAACAGTGAATCTGACTTGGAGTATACATGTACATGTATCTATCTGTTCCCGTCTGTCCAAGCACAGCAACTTCTGTTATTATAATTCCTGAGTGACAAATGAAAATATCTAGAAATTTATTTGAATTATAGAGACCATCTGCAGTTCTGGGGTGAGAAAGTAAGTTATAGGGAAAATAACTGCAGAGACCGCTCGACTATTTGAGCTGTGTCGTATTTGGGCCTAGATGTGTGATGTTCCTTTCGTCTCACTCAGCGTTACTCTTTATGCTCTATCTTGATTTTTCCCTTCATCGTTCACTACAAACTTCTCATTAATTATGACTTTATATGGCACTTTGTACACTTCAGACTCACTGTGCTAAATGCTTCAGTATAGCAGTTCCCATTACTGAACCTGATTATTGTCATATATACACTAAATAATGTGAGGAAATTATTATAGTGATATAAAGAAAAGAAAAAAAGGGATGTTTCTCCCATTGGAACGCGGGCGGAGTAAGGGTGGCTTGAAAGTGACTGTTTTGTGGGTTGGGGAATAAGATGGTCCCTTTAGATTTTATTACCTTCCATTCTTTACAATAGTATTTTTAACTATTGCTTATCCCGAAATTTTAAATGAATATATTGAAATCTAAAAACTTTGGCATCTGAAATGGATTCCCCGGCAGGCTCACTCAGCGCAGTACCTCCGATCCGGGGGACGCCCCAACCTCTGGACCTGGCTCCGCAACGCGGCTGCCCGCGCGGGACCCGCCGCGACAAAGCCCTTTTCAGGGAGGCGCTCACACGTCCGGTTCCGCTTAAAAGCAGGATTTTCAGCGCTCCCTCCTCGCTGACACCCAGAGACAGACACTGGGGCCTGCGCCCTTCTCTCCAGTCTCTTGCTGCTCCCCTGGGCCCTGCCCCGCCCCCAGCTCCGTGCTCCGGGACCTGGGGGGGGTCGAGGTCCCCGTGTCTCCGCGGAGTCCTAACTGGTCCCCCGTAATGAGCCTTCCGGGAATCTGCGCCGTCGGGGGTCACATGGGATTTGTTAACGGCTCACATCGTGCGGAAAGGCTGTGATCAGTCCTCGTTCCCTTGTTTCTTTCACCATCTGTGCGGCTGCCGCACGCCCTCCCGGCCGTCCCCGACGTGCCAGCCGCTGAGGAGCCGCGCCCCGAGGGAGCTGGACAGTCTCCACGGCCCACAGCGGCGGCCCTTCCTGGGAGACCGGGGAGGTGGTGTGGGGGATGGGTGGGGCGCCAGACCCTTTGTTCTCGGGGCTACAGTCCCGGCGCCCACACTTCCTGCCGGTCAGCTCAATGTGGGGTCAGGCGGGGCCCTCTCCGGGCACAGCCCCACGCCGAGGCCCGGCCCGGGACCCTGACTGGCTGACAGCAGGAGGCCGCACTGCAGGAGGGGCAGGCAGCAGGAACAGGGGGCGGGTGAGCGGAAACAGGGGCCCCGAGATAGCCCATCCCGCCACCCGGGTGCAGCCGCTGACGCCCCGCAGGCACACTCCGCTCGCGCCTTCCCGGGCCTGCTCCGAGCCGCGGCGAGGCAGGCGAGGCCGCCCCACACCCGGGGCCTCTAGGCTGCTTGCCGCGGGGTGCGGCCTCCCCCCCCCCCTCATCCGCAGTGCCCCTGAGGGGCGCGAGGAAACCTGAGGCAGGTGGAGGGGAAAGACAAATACAAAGGAACTGAACGAGAAAGGGACACAAAACGGATCTTCTGAAACGTGAATTTGTTTACAACACTGAAAAAAAGGTTTTTTTGCCTTTTTTTATTGCTGAACCTATTACTCTGCATTTAAGTCTGTGACACAGATTAAGAAAAAGAGATTTGAGAAATGACGTTTAATGCATATGCGCAGAGGGCAGCAATGTCTCTCCAGAGGAGAGTTTCGGACGGGGCGGGGGAAATGTGGCGTCTGGCCCCCTTGCCCGGAAGCCAGGGGGGGCGCGCGGGCCCCGCCCCCCGTTCTTCGGCGCCCGTCTGGACACCCCCATGGAGGGGAGGCCGCAGGACAGGAAAGGGGTTTTCAGGGTTCCTCGTTTCGTCGTCAGAGGCCAGACTCACGTCAGCTCGCCCTGAGCCGCCGCCAGTGAATGGGGCGCTCTGATGCTGCTCCCGCCGTGCAGACACGGGGTTCGTATTTACAGTTGGACCATGTCTTAGGGGTCGCGTCAAAGACAAATAAAAGAACGTTCAGTCCCATCCTAAAGAAAAAAACGCAAGGGGCACATTTCCTGCCAGATTTTTAATGACCAGGAATGATGTTTGCGGTTAGTGGCGGCAAAAAGCCGATGATTATTTATGGGGGGAGAGGAAAGGGGGTGGCCTGAAGCTCGTGGGGCGGGGCGCTGTGGCACAGACACCCCGGCAGGCCGCCCAGGCTTAGCCGCTCCCCCCACGCCTTCCCCCTCTCCGCGCCCCCCACTTCGGGCACCCCCACCCCTACGGCTGCCTCCCGCCTGCCGAGGGTGTCTGATGCTTCGGTTCCAAACACCCCTGAGGCCCGCTCGGCCCGCGCCCCGCGTGAGACCCGGCGGGCGATGCTTCCAGCTTCTGACGCGAGCAAGCTGGGAGTTCACTTTTCATTTTACCCACGTGCGGGACGCCCGTGAACCACGAGGCCAGACAGAGGTTTGGTTTGCGTGAAAACTGCAACGTCGCGCAGGGGCCCTCCGGGGCGCACCCGTGGCCTGTGGGTGCCACAGTGCGTCGCCTTGAGCACAAAGCAAGTGTGTCCCGAGCTGCCAACGCGCCCCGCGCGCCCCCCGCTCCCCCACACCCGGCGCCTGTGCTGCTCTTCTCACCCTCGACGGCCCTCGGGACCCTGCGCCGCAACAGGGGCGCCCAGGCCGGGAAACGACCCCGCAGCAGAGACCTGGAAACTGAGACTCTGTCCGCCGAGGGGCAAGGTCCCAGAGGCAGAATGACCGGCCCTCCGGGTGGCCCGTGTGGCTCCCGGCGGTGGGCAGCGGCCCTCCGCGGTCCCCCTGGACAGCTGTGCCCGTCCGTCTGCCTCAGCCTCCCTGGGCCTGGCACCATGTGCTGTTTCAAGCGAGTCAGCAGACCGTTCCCCGGAGTCCCGCGTCCCACACAGGCGCCCACTGGCGGGGCCTTCAGCTCTGCCCGTGTCACGACACGCGGCCTGCGAGCCCGCAGGGAAACTGCCCCGTTCATCGCTGCCCAAAGGAGTGAGGGGCACGCGGCCCTGAGCACCCAAATTGAGACAAGGAACCAAGAGGTTGAAACTTCCACATATGCTCACTTGATGATATTTACTTTTTTTTTGCAGTTGCAGTTGCCTAAATCTATCAGGTTGTTTTTATTTAATCGGAAGGTGGTTTTAGGACCACAGCGCATCTCTGCACACGCAGCAGGTGTCTGGACGCGGGTGGCCGCGCCCCCCAGAACAGGTGCGTCCGACCTCGCCCCGGGAAGCCAGCCCCGCAGCCCAGCTCGCTCGCCCCGGGGACGCGCTGGCCTCAAAGAGCCGGCTCTCCCGGGCGACTGGGCTCTCGGCGGGGGCGGCCGCCCGACCTCAGAAACGCGCGTGGAGCAGACAGCGTCTCACTGCCTCCCCTGCGCTTGGCGGAGTAGTTTCCTGAGAGCCGCTTTCATGTCCTTGTTCCTCAGGCAGTAGATGACGGGGTTCAGGGTGGGGGCGAGGACGGAGTAGCAGGTGGCCGCCAGCCGGCCGGCGAGGGGCGAGTAGCTGGCGGTGGGCCGCAGGTACATGGAGCTGCCGGTGCCGTAGAAGAGCAGCACGGTGGCCAGGTGCGCCGAGCAGGTGGAGAAGGCGCGCCGGCGGCCGTGCGCGCGCGGGATCCTGGCCACCGCGGACGCGATGCGCAGGTAGGAGAGCACGGTCAGGGCGAAGGCCCCCAGGATGATGCAGCCGCTGTAGACCAAGCTCCAGGCCTCGCGGGCGCGGAAGTCGGCGCAGGCCAGCCGCATGATGGGAGGCATGTCGCAGAAGAAGTGGCGGACGACGTTGGGGCCGCAGAAGGGCAGGGAGAAGGTGTTGGCGGCGTGGAAGACGGCGAAGAGGGCCCCGCCCGCCCAGGCGCCGGCCACCAGCCCCCAGCAGCGGCGCCGGCTCATGGCAGCCCCGTAGAGCAGCGGCCTGTGGATGGCCAGGCAGCGGTCGTAGGCCATGGCGGTCAGCAGGAAGCACTCGGAGGCCGCCAGCGCGAAGAACAGGTAGAGCTGGGCCACGCACTCCGGGAAGGAGATCTCCTCAGAGCCGGCCAGGCCGCTGACCACGGCCCTGGGCACGGTGACCGAGGTGTAGCAGGCGTCCAGGAAGGACAGGTTCTTGAGGAAGAAGTACATGGGCGTGTGCAGGCGGCCGTCCCTGGTGATCACCGCCAGGACCGCGAGATTCCCCAGGAGGCCGAAGGTGTAGACGGCGAGGAAGACGCCGGCGCACGCGGCGTCCACAGCGGGCGCGTCGGAGAAGCCCTCCAGGAGGAAGCGGGCGACCGCGGTCCGGTTGGCCATCTGGAGGACGGAGGGCGGCGCGCAGGACGCCGGTGGCCGGCGACAGCCCTCGGGAGCGTGCGAGTCCCTCGCCGAAGCACCTCGCAGCCCCGCTTCTGGATCCTGCGCGCCACTTTAAACAAAATTCCTTTTTACCAAAAGGGAAACGATTTCGGCCCTGAAGTTCAAGAAAAATGGTTTGAAGTACAGAGACTCGCTGCTGTCTCTGTGCCGGGTGAAGGGGGGCGTCTGACCCCTGCAGTCCTCCCGGGAAGCGGGGTGGTGTCTGCCCCTTTATTCTGTGAATATTGGGGTCTCGAGAGTGACCGAGGTGGCAAAGCCCCAGTCCCGGAGGGGCGCCCTGGTCCCGGGGCGCAGCAGTGGGAGAGCAGAGCCCGCCTAGAGAAAGCAAACAAAGGGCCACGCAGACAAACTGGCGTCCTGGGCGGCGCCTGCTCCGGCTGGATGGCCCAGCCGGGTGTGGACGCTCCGTCTCGGCCCCTGCAAGCCCCCCGTACTGGCCGGGACGGGGTGCCGCGGAGAGCAGGTCGCTGGCTCCGGGCGAGGCCCCTTCTGCGGGCGCTGAGAGCCTGGGAGGGGCCCTGGGGCGTGAGGGCCGGCGGCCAGACCCACGAGTGGGCGTCGGGGGCCCCTGCACCCCCAGGTGGGCGGTGGGGGGCGGGCAGGGCCGCTGCGCAACCTCCTCTCCCAGCAGCGCTGCCTCTTGGGAACCCGGATTAAAGCAGCAAGGAGGAGGAAACCGGAAGACGACGCCCCGCCCTTCTGACTGGCGCGGGGTGCGGGGTGCGGGGGTCGGGCCTCGCCGGCGGCGTGTCCCCGCTGCTTCCCGCCCGGCCGCTCACACAGAGCCGGGCGGCCGCGGCTGCCCGGGGCAGGGCCGGCCTCTAACTTACCCCGCGGCTACTGCCCAGGCATTTTCCTTTGTCAAAAAATTTCATTGTTGATTTGACATTGTCCACAAGCCCGTCCACGATGCGGGGCACAGGCCCCTAGTCCTCAGAACCCCCCGGCCCACATGGTCCCCAGCCCACCCCACCCCCGCGGAAACGGGGTGCTAGCGGGTAACGCGAAGCCGTCGCACCTTGAGGGCCGGGCTGACCCGGATGCAGGGGCGCAGGGCGTCGACTCCGGGCAGGGGTCGTCCTCCCGGGAGGGGCCGGCCCGGGTCCGGCGAGGTGGCGAGGGCGCGGGAGCCGCGTGGTTCAGCCCCTGCGCTCCGAGCTGCGGGATTTAAGGGGAAAGCGGCGCGGAGGGGCGGCTGCCGCCTGCGGGTCCCCGCCTCGCCCGCGCGCACGCGGGGCTGTGCCGCGGCTCCCCAGGACCCAACTAGCGCGTAGCCCCGCGTGGCACTCACAGCGCGCCGGGACGCGGGCGGGCGCCTCATTAGCGTCTCTAACGTCCCGCCGGCCCCGGGGAGGCTGGCGCGCTGCCCGAGCCCGTCTAACGGGGCTCCCGAGGGCCGCCGCGCCGGAGCCCAGGGGTGCTGGCTCCCGCGGGGGCGCGCCTCTGGACCAGGCCCAGCTTCCCTGCTGACGGGGCGTCCTGTGAGAGCAAGGGAACAGACTTGAGGGTCCAGCCGAGAGAAACAGCCGGGGGAGTCAGACAAGCCGGGCGTCCGCACGCGCTCGTAGGGAAGCGGCCGGGCTGAGCCGGGGACCGGGCTGCGGGGCAGATGGCGGTGGGCGGGAGGAAGGGGCGGGGCGGCCTGGGGCGGAGGGAGGGACGCGGCGGGCAGACTGCCACGGGGGGAGGGGGGCGCAGCGCCCTCTGGGGGTGCACACCTGGACGCGCAGGGTCGCGGCCGGCGCTGCTGCCTAGACCTTGTCGGGCGCCCTCGGCCAGGCTGGGCCTCCCGGGTCAGCGGCGCGCCTGAGAGGCCGAGCTCTGGGCTTCAGCTCTGCGCTGGGCGGCTCCCGGGGCGGCAACGTGGGTGCGTGTCTGCGGCTCCGGCTCACCCTGCCCCGCCCGCTGCCCTAAGACAGGGAGGGGCTGGCGGGAGGGGCCGTGCCCCGGGCCGCGCGGAAGGGAGGGCGCAGGGACCAGGGGCAGCCCTGAGGCCGCCTGGGCAGGGCCGGGTGCTGACAGGCGTCTGGCGCGGGGATGCCGGGGCGCGAGTGCCGCATCTCCACTGCACCCCGGCGGGTCAGCCGGCTCCAAGCTGAGAAGAACCACGTCAGCCAGACGTCGGTGTCATTAAAAAAGTTCTTTCAGGGGCCTCCTTGGGGCGCAGGGGTCAGTCTCAGCGCTATGAAGCTGTCGCAGCCGCTGCAGCACGTGTTCAACCCCCGGCCAAGGAGCTTCCCACAGGGCGCAGCAGACCCCTCCTGTCTCCCCGCCGCTCCCCTCAGCAGTGGATCCACCTGTTCTGCTCCCCACTCTGTCTCTGGGGAGTCCTCTCACCCCCGCACCTCTGGCCTGCACCCTGGCTCTTGTGTGCATAAATAATTAAATAACTCTTAAGAATAGTTTTTCTTTGCAAAGAATGTGATGCTGCCCTGGACATGCCTCTCTCGAGGGGCGGCCTGCGGGGCACTGCTTAGGGTGTGAGTGCGCGCGCGCGAGTGCCTGTGGTTGTGCGCGCGCATGTGCACACGTGCGTGTGTGCGTGGGTGGCTCTAGGGGTGTAAGCCGCAGCCTTGTTTTGCCTTTTAAGTCTTGGCTCGCTGACCCCCGACGGCGTGGCCTGCTGGCCGCGCAGGAGTCACCGCGCGTCAGTCTGACACGGTCCGGAGCTCTGACCCGACGCTGGGGCCGAGGCAGTGTCCGCGGCCCTGGGCTTGCCCGCGCCCAGGCTGGGTCTCCGCGCCGCTCTCGCACGCCTGCGGGACTGGCCTCCTCACCCGCCTGCTGCTTGGCGAGGGTTTGCAGGGTCAGACCCAAAGGCCGTTTGAGCAAAACTTCTTTGAGGGAAACCGAGAGCAAGCGCCGGACGCCCGAGCCCCTCCCACTTCGCCTGGGCGGCGCCCCGGGCAACAGCTCCGCTCAACAGCCGCCACCCCCTTCAAGTGCGCGTCTGGGGGCCTTTTGCCGCCTTACTCTGAGCTCCTGGCGACTTTGCGTCAGTCAGACAAACCTTCCTTGCGCTCAGCAGCTGCTCCGAGGAGAGACACTTCCTTTCTCCCAAAGCCGCGCCCGCCCCCGGCAGCCGCCCGCATCCGGGTGCCCGGCCTGGACCGCAGCGAGGAGCTGGGGGGAGAAATGCGGCGTCGGGCTCTTGGGGCTGACCTGTCTCAGCCTCATTCACAAGGGGAATTTGGAGGCCAGCCCGGAACAGTCAGAAAAGGGGGCAAAAATCTCAGTCTTTGAGCTTCTGGGTTGACAACTTGATATACTATAACATGCTCAATTGATTGGCATCTTTATTTTTCTGTTGAGAAGTAACGTTGTTAATATTAATTCTTGATACTGTTATAGTTTACTGGGGCAAAGTTATGGGATACAATGAAAATGCAAAATATGTATTGAAGTAAGAAGCTGAATCAGACCATTATAAACATATAATAAGACTGTTCATTGCCAACATTTTTACCAACTTTGTATACAATCATTGAAATACTGAAGTTAATACAACATTCACTGTCTCAAGGTTGTATGAATGGGAACGTTTAATCATAATTAAAACTGTTGTGCACAACACGATAATATATGCTAAGAATCCTGAACACATCTAGTTTCATTCTTTTGAATGTGACTGTCCAATTTTCCCAACACCATTTATTGCAGAGGCTTTCCTTGCTCCAATGTACACTCTTGTCTCCTTTATTGTAGATTAACTGTCTCAGACTAGATCATTATCTCACATATCCACTGAAAAACAAATTAAAACAATAAACCAGTTCAGTAAACTTAGAAGGTTACAAAATCAAAATATGAGAATAAGGTATCTTCCTATATGTAAAAAATGAGAGAGTAGGGGAAAAAATTAAGAAAACAAACCCATATACAATCATAAAAATAAGTATCTAGGTGCAAACCTAACAAAGGAGTGAAGTATCTGTACAAAGAAAAGTGCAAGACATTATTAAAAGAAGTAGAAAACACAAGGAAATGGTGTGGGCAGCATGTTCCCTGCCCATGGATTAGAAGGTTAAGCAGTATCAAAATGGCCATCCTACCCAAAGCAATTTACTGATTCAATATAATCTCAATGGCATTCTTCAAAGATAGAACAAACATAACTGAAATACATGTGGCATCCCAAAAGGCCCAAAACAGCCTAAACAGTCCTGACAAAGAGGAGGAAGAATGGAGCTATCACACTCCAGAGTTCAATCTATTTCATGAAGCTGTAATAATTAAAACAGCATGGCACTGGAACAAAATCAGACACACAGACCAACGCAAGAATTCAGACACTGAAACACAACCACCCCTAGGTGGACAGTTAATTGATGAGAACAGGCCCAAGAAGAGGCCCTGGAGCACAGGGGGCCTCATCAGTAAAAGGTGTTGGGAAAACTGGACAGCCACACGCAAAAAAGGAAAGCACGTCACTATCTCACGCCATACCCAAAAATAAAGTCAAGGTGGGTAAAACGAATTTATCAAAATATATGAAGGCACTATAACCGTGAAAGCAAAACCCAACTAACATAATACAGTGTACAGAAGCCCTAGTACTCTGCTTATTTGTTAAGATTAAAGGCAAAATTACTCAAACATAGTAACAATTTTTATTTAAATGCAGAGGGATAGGTGCTGAAAATGCAAGAGAATTACATGAATAAAAAAATTTAAAGAGACAAAAATGATTTTTTCAGAAGATCGGGTATTTTTTCCCTTGGTCATTCACTTCTGTTGTTTTCTCCTTGTCTCTCCTCCCTACTCACCCTCCCTTTGTTGCTTCTTTCCTTTCTTCATTCTTTCCCCACCTTCCAGCCTCCACCATTCCCTCATCCTCCCCTCGTCCCATCTCTCAAGGTCTCTCCGCGAAGGGCACAGAGGGTGACGGTGACTGTCCAGCATCTTTTGGACATGGCTCATCACGTGGTTTTGAATGACGGTGCCCACGGCCGGGTCTGCCCACAGCAGGCCCAGTGGAGGCTGACAGAGCCTGGAAATGAGCATGAATTACATTCCTTGCCTTGGAGGTGTAAGGTTCTAACAAAATTGCCTCTAACACACTGAGTGTGCTAATTGCTCACTGAGTTCTACTATAATGAAGTCAATTAAGACAGTCAAATGGAAACTTCCACTTGTCCCCTGGAGTAAAGTCCCTGAGGGACAGAGTCTGGGACAGTGACCAACTCCCAGGCGCCGGCACCAGAGGGCAAATAGCCCCGCCCCAGGCCCCTGCTCTGTCCACGGAGGCGGCAGAGGACGGAGGGCGGATCCTGGGGGTGTCCAGAGGCCCCACACACGCCGCGGCCATGGAGGGAGAGGCCGGGACGCTCTCTGTCCTGTGATGGGACAACCTGGGAGAAGAGACTCCGCAAGGCGGCTGCGATGTCCCCCAGATTGCAGGTATCTGTTACCAACTGTGGACAGAGGAGAATCCATTTAGACTTGAAAGATTTTAGATTTCAAGCTTCACTTTAGACTTTAGAAATCTCAGTAGTCGAACTCTTCATTTAATAAATAAGAAAAACTAATTCTAAATGTACACATGTTCAATTTCTCAAAGCCATATCACCCTGGGTAAATTTCAACATAAGAAAATATATTTTTCTTTAAGGTCTTCAAAAATATGTTTTTTTAATAAATTTGTCATATTAGCAGAATTTCATCCCTGGTATATGTGACAATTACTGCTTTGTAACTGTGATTTTAGGGTTTAACATACTGTGTAATAACTGTCAAATGCAGTCACAATGATTACCGGAGTACACGGTGATAAAGGAGAGATTTGGGGTGAAATCTGCAATGATGCTCTTTGCTGAAAAGGGGCTGTGATGAGCCCGGCCTGGCTCCGGGGGCCGGGGTGTGAGTCCACCCCCACAGAAGGAGTCTGTCTCCTGGGAATATCCCAGATGTTCCCTCTGCCCTGTGGGGGAGGGGTGGGGGTAGGGGGTGTGTCAGGGTGTCGGACCCAGAGCAGATGCGGAGCCCCCCTTAGAGGACGCTGACCCTGCTCCCTGGGGCCGGGGTTCTGTCTGGGAAAAAGGGGTGCCGGACATTTCAGCCACCCACATAGGATGACAAAGACATGAGTCAGAGTCAATAACTTTTCTGGGAATTGTTGATAATTTTATTCCTCTCACACAAGGAGACACAGACGTGCGATTCTGTCTATTCACAGACAGGAGCGTCAGGGACGTTCTTAAACTCCGTCCCTGGTGAGGCTGTGACGGGAGGAGCCACAGGGTTTGGTCAGGGCCAGGGGACAGAGACTCATCGAGTCTAATTTTATCATGAGATGTTCATATTTTCAATCATTCAAAAGATTTCCACACTCTTGACTACAGCATGTCCTAAATTAATCACTTTTTTCTTAAAATATCTGGAATCATTTCCCTTAACTTATTAAAAATATTTTATATTATTACTTTCTCCTAAAAATCCTGTCTTCACCAGGACTCCCCCTCCGTCACCCCACAGGGGGAGGTGAGGGAGAGACCGGGGAGCAGGAGGAGAGTGGGGGCTGCCCCGGGCCCAGACGTCCCCTCACGGAGGGGCCTGGGGTGAGGAACAAACCCGCACACGGAGGGCCCCGGCCCCGTGCCCGGCAGGGACAGCCACACCCACAGACCGTCTGACCCGCCCGGAGCCGCCTCCCCCGGCCCAGATGTGCTGAGTCTGATGGGGACAGAGGGGCCGGGGCCGGGGGGGACAAGCTCACCCTCAGGGGGGACGTGTGGGGTGACCGGGGAGACTCTGCAGGGAACAGGGTCTCTGAGCCCTCAGATGTGGGAGAGTCGGGTCGGGGGGAGCAGGACGTGGGATCAGCGGGATGGGGAAAATAGGGAGGGGGATTGTCGCTTGGATTCTTTGAGAAACATAAGTTTGTAACATGGTTGATTTTTAAAGGGGAGAGTTAAAATTTTCAGTCCTTCAGTCATTTTCGGGGATATGTTTTGAATGTGTAATAATGGCAACTTCACATGAGATGGAAATAAAATGGTTGAATAAACAGGGTACTCAGATTATGATACTGGACTCAACAGGACCTAGAAGAATAATTACCTGATAAAGAGAATGAATGACTATCCTGTGCTTACATTCGTTTTATGTTCAATATTGGAAGATTTGACCACCCTAGAGTACATGACAACCCAGACAAGATTAAAATGATACCCATTGTCACCTTCTCAGACTTTTTCTTCCTCTTTCCTCTTTTAAACAGATGACGTCCCCAGCGGTGCCCAATCTCACGGAGGTGACAGAATTCGTCCTCCTGGGGTTCCCCG
>PVIJ01018756.1:12632-25616 GCA_004024925.1 Scalopus aquaticus
CCTGGCCTACCTGTGCGCCCTGCTGGGGAACGGGCTCATCGTGGTCATCACCACCCTGGACCCGCACCTCCACACGCCCATGTACTTCTTCCTGAGGAATCTGTCCCTCACGGACCTCTGCCTCATCTCGGCCACGGTGCCCAAGTCCATTGCCAACGCTCTGACGCACAGCAGCTCCATCTCGTTCCCGGGCTGTGTGTTCCAGGTCTTCATGCTGGTTATTTCAGCAGCTACAGAGCTTCACCTGCTCACGGCGATGAGCCTTGACCGCTATGCTGCCATCTGCCGCCCCCTGCACTACGAGGTCCTCATGAGCAGGGACAGGTGTCTGCAGCTGGCAGCTGTGTCCTGGATGGGTGGGGGCATTATCTCTGTGATTCTCACAGCTGGCACCTTCTCCTTGTCCTACTGTGGGTCCAACGTGGTCCACCAGTTCTTCTGTGACATCCCCCAGTTATTGGCTATTTCCTGCTCAGAAAATTTAATGACAGAAATTGTCCCCATTATCCTTAGTGTTATGTTGGATATGGGTTGTTTTACTTTCATCATCATCTCCTATGTCCACATCTTCTCTGCGGTCAGGAAGATTCCGTCCACAGAAGGTCAGGCCAAGGCCTACTCCACTTGCCTTCCCCACCTGCTGGTTGTGGTGCTGTTTCTCTCCTCTGGATGCTTTGCTTATCTGAAGCCGACCTCAAGGACTCCGTCCATGTCTGACCTGGTCATTTCTATGTTCTACACGATGGTGCCCCCCACCTTTAATCCCGTCATCTACAGTCTGAGAAACCAGGCCATGAAGGCGGCTGTGGGGAGACTGATGAAGGGGACACTCACCAAGAAATAATGGCTCTGCCTACTTTTCTCTGGGTATTAGATACCACATACAATTACTAACTTTTCAGAATATTTACCTCTAACATTTTTCTTTATATTTGAGATATAATTGTGAATATTTAAAGTGAATACCATCATTGGATGTACTACATGTTGTGAAATTCTTCTCAAGTTGAAGATAGTTAGCACCTCCACCGCTTCACACAGCGCCGTGTGTGTGTGTGTGTGTGTGTGTGTGTGTGTGTGTGTGTGTGTGTGTGGTGCATGGTGTGTGATTACATGTATGATAAGTGTGTATGGTCTGTGTGTGTGAGAGAGAGAGAGAGAGAGAGGCTGCAGGGAACATGGGCAGAGACACTGTCTGAGGCATGGACTCCGCTGTCCGGTCTGTACCTACACGTGGCATTGCCGGATCACACGCAGTTCAGTATTTCCCTTTCTGAAGTGTCACGCTGTATTCATTAGTGGTTGGACCAGCTTACGTTCCCGCTAACAGTGAGCGTGGACACATTTGCGGTGTAATTACCAATATTGGTTAAGCAAAGTTAGAACACTGGCACTCCCCGACCTCAAGATTACCAAAAAGCTACTCATCAAGATAATTGGTTAATGGCAAAATAACGGAAAATACATCAGCCCAGAAATGAATAGAGCCCAGAAATGAGTCCCCGTAATACAATCCATAGACTTTTCAGAGAGGAGCAGCGACTGTCC
The DNA here is from genome assembly GCA_004024925.1 of Scalopus aquaticus. Taxonomy (NCBI): domain Eukaryota; kingdom Metazoa; phylum Chordata; class Mammalia; order Eulipotyphla; family Talpidae; genus Scalopus; species Scalopus aquaticus. The sequence goes on from PVIJ01018756.1 coordinate 14,181, forward strand.
AACTAAGGTGGCTGGAAGGCTGGCAATTTGGAATTTAAAAATGCGACACAGACAAAATATGCTTCAGAAAATTTTACTTAAAATGGACTGTGGACCTAAATGGAAAATGCAAGGTGAAATATTCCCGCACAGAGATCATTCAAAGAAGACAAACACACGCAATTTGCAGCGACATGAATGAAATTAGAGGGGATCATACTCAGTGAAATAAGCCAGAAAGAAAGAGAAAAATATCGAATGGTCTCACTTATAACAGGACTGTAAGGAAACCAAATAGGAGAGAGACAATGGGGGGGGAGGTGGAGGGAGGGAAGGAAAAGCGCACAAAGTGAAATAGAAAAGGACACAAGAGACCATGGAGATGGATCGCGGGTGAATTGGTGGTGGGCTGCCCAAGGGGAATGCAAAATGTAAAAGACATAAATAACAATAAAAATATATATTAAAAAAGAGAGAGAGAGACAGCAGAAACTCCAGAGAAGTGTGGGCACAAGTGGGCCTTTAGATCCAGCGCCAGGACAGCACGTGTGAGAGCCAACCGATGATGTGGTGCTCTGAAGACCTCACAGTGTCTGAGGAGGAAGCTATCAAACAATTACGGGAAAAGTCACAGACTGGGTCAGCGGTAGTCACCTCCAGTTTTTCTGCATATTCTTTTTTTCTGCATTAATCATGTAGTCAGGATTGCATTTTGAATCAGCAGAAATGTTAACTAGTATTTTTTTTTTGCCCAAGGTTATTTTATTAATTTCTTTTGTCACTAGAATAGCAGTTTATGGACACCTCGAGCCTGTTGTTGGTGTAAAACATTCAGTGAATTCATGTATACATTTACTTAAATTTATATAATTATAGAAATGGTACAGTTGATTTTCCCAGTTAACTAGTGTTGATAAAATTTGCTTCCCAAATGACAGAATTTACTCTAATCAACGGTGATAATTGAAGGAATATAGGGACAGTAACAACGCCAGGATCTGCCCTTGAACACGGCATGTCCCCCCGGCTGCGAAGAGTCTGGAGAAGGTCTGATTTAGTGCGCTGCACTGGCGCTGTCCCGTGGCCTCGGCCCCTCTGTCCCCCCAACGGGAGCCTTGAGCCCGGAGAGGGAGCCCCAGCAGCCGCCCAGCGCTTTCTGGGAGAGCCCCCCAACTTCCCGGACCCGCAGAGAGGGCCAACTCCGCGCGCGCGCAGCTCCTGCTGGTGCCTTCAGCACTCGTGGTTCCGGGAGGCCCTTACACGCTGCAAAGCAAAAGCAAATCCCAGCGCGCGTGTCAGACGCCGGAGCACCGGCTGTTGAGCCTCACGCGGGGCGCAGCGCGGAGCCGCCCGGGGAGTGTTTGGAACTGAAGCGGCAAACGCCCTCGCGGGCTAGTGGGCGCCGGGGCTGGGGGCCCCCTGGGTGGGCGTCTGCGCCCCGCTTTGGGAGCTTCAGGTCGCCCCTTTTCCTCTCCCCCCATAAATAATCATCACTTTTGTCGCCACTAACATCACAAACATCATTCCTGGTCATTAAAAATCCAGCGTGACATGAGCCCCTGTCTGTTTCTTTAGGGCCAGACTGAACGTTCTTTTGTTTATGTTTTTGAACGTGACCCCTAAGACGTGAGTCAGTGTATATAAACATAAATCCTGCATCTAAATGACCAAAACATCATTTTAATGAGCATATTTAGGCAATATGGTTGTTTAGCACGATCTCCTGATGAAATAACATTTTAGGTCTCTCATGGATTTAAGTGAATCACTATGTCTCAAGAAAAAGTAATATATTGAATTAAATACAGATTTATTTGTTGATTTTAAGAAATAGCTAAAAATCATGAAGTCTCTTTCATTAAATGAAAGAAGTATTAACCATCAACAAAATGCAAATGTAACTGATCAGTCGGAGAAGGTATTTGCAAAGTATTTATTTGATAAGACATAACATCTAAAAATATTAACAGCTAATATACACTCTACAAAGCCCCAGAAATCAGACTGAAAAACGGGCAGAAGACCGGAGCAGACAGGCGGCAGGCCCACGAGAAGTGCTCAGTGTCCTGGTCCTCAGGGACACGGTCAGGCTGTCGGCGGCAGCGCAGTGCCCCTGAGTCTCAGGCAGTGACCCCGCCGCCGCGGATGTGGGGAGAAGGGCGCTGGGCCCCGAGGTGCGTGCGGACTAGGGTGCCCATAGGAAAACGTGTGGAGGTTTCTTTTAAAAATTAAGAACAGAAATGTCGATGAAGCAGTAACTCCACTCTAGAGATGCGCGAATCGAACAATATTTAAGGCTACACGGACCTCCACGCACAGTGCAGCAAATGAAATAACCAAAATAAATAGTAGAAAAAAAATTCACGAAAGTAAGAGCTTTCTTTGAAAAGACATAGTAGACAAACCCTTTGTGCGACTAGGGGAATAAAGAGAGGAGGCAAATAAAATACAAGGTAAAAGCGAGATCGCAACTCTTATCACAGAAATAAAAAGGAAAATAATGGCCAATTGTGAACGATTTTACATGCGTCACCCGGCAGGAATGCCCGAGTCCCCAAAGTGAGCTTAGGGACAACATGGAATAATGGGGAAAGGGACAGACAAGGCAGTCAAGGGGCCGCGTGAGGGACACACTGATTAGAAAGGTCCCCAAGAGGCAGGAAAACCCTGCAAGTGTGGTAAGCAAGACAGTTCCCAACGGAGGGACCTGGAGGCAGAGAAGCCACGGCGGCTCCAAGGTGGGGGGCAGGAGTCCAGTTGAGCCTTTATTGGAAAGAGACTAATGTAAAGAGACTCTATTTCCTTTCCTGCTTAATGAGCTTTCAAATTTTTTGAAGTAACATCGCATGTAACGTCACACGATGCGCAGCCTGTTTGGACCAGCCCGCGAGGGCCGCAGCCGATCACTGGTGAATGTGAAAGCTTGTGGCCTCCAAAACAATCCTCCCTTTAGTGTCATACTTTTCAATACGTCTTCTGCGCGTGCTGTTGGCCACTCTTCTTATGACGTGAAAGCAAACCCTAGAGAACACCCGTGAAGGGGAGACGCGCGCGACCCCAGGGGTGCCGGGAAACGGGGTCTGCGTCTCGGACCCGGGGGCTGGGCGCCCGAGAGCGGCGGCCCCAGCGCCGTCTCGACGGGGACACTTGCTTCAGTCCATTGAAAGTCGGTCATGCGCCGTCAGGGCTGAGCACGGCCAGGCAGTTCTGGGGACCAGAAGCTTCGACGTCGTGTCCGTATTCGAAGCAGCGGAGCGAGCGACCAACCCAGGCTTCCGCCCCAGGGGGCACAGAGTCATAGGGCCCGGGGTCCCTGGGGTCAGAGGTCAAAGGGATCCGTGGGTCACTGGGGTGCAGGGGTAACTGGGGTCAGAGCTTTTCTGTCTCCACGTCCTCGGTGACCACCGGGGCTGTGCAGACGTCACACCCAGCCCCCCGGGTCTATCTATACTCTCCAGGCAAACCAGCACCCCCAATCACAGACAGTCCCGGCCTTGGACTGTCGTGCCCACACCCCAAACGCCGCGGGACGCCGCCCCCGCGGGCACAGCCGAGACACCCCGACGGCGCCGGCTGAGCGGCCCGCCCGCCCGAGCAGCACAGACCCGCCTCGGACACACGGTCCCCCCGATGCCGCAGGCCGGACGGCGCGGCCGCCAGTGACGTCAGCGACTGGAAAATGACGTCAGCAGAGGCGTTCCAGAGCCGTTTTCGCCCGTTTGTCATCGACTCTGCCGCACTTTCTCTCCCGTCGTCACCCCCTCCCCGTCGTCCCTCCGTCCTGTTCCCGTCCTGCCTCCTCCCGTCCCCCTCACCCCCACCCTGGCTCTCCCGTGAAGGGCGCCGTGGGGGACGAGACTGCCCAGCTCCCCGGGACGCTGCTCCTCAGGGCTTGGACGACGGGGCCACCCCCGGGTCCCCCGAGGGCCAGCGGGGCTGATGGGGCCGGGGGAGCCGCTGTCCTGCTCCTGGGGCCCCGAAGGCGCTGATTTCCCGGGGGGCTCATTACCGGGGACCGCGAGGGGTCCGCGGAGGCTCGGGGCCCTGGGCCCCCGGGGAGAGTCCCCGAGCACGGAGCGCCCAGGGGCAGCAGGCCCGGGGCGCGGGAGACGGAGATAGGGGCCGCGCCCGTCCGTCCGCGGGAGTCGCCAGCGGGGCCTGGACGCCCGGACGCGGCGGGGACGGGGAGGCCACGGGCCGCGGGGAGGTTCGCTTCTCCCTCCTGTCTGCGAGGGGAGTGGGGGGACCCCGGACAGGCGGCGGCTCCCCCAGACCGAGGGGTTCTGTCAGGTACGTTTGAGAAGGTTCTTTTGTAATTAAATGCTTTATACCCAGTTACATTATACATGTTTTACTTAACCCGCACGTCAAAGTGTTAGCCTTTCCATGTGAACTATTTACATTGTTTTTTTGTTTCCAAAGGGGACTTTATTTTTATCTTTATTGAGGTGATAACATTGTTTTAAAATGTACTATCATTTCCAAATGCATTTTGTATTTCAGAAGAACAGCAGATAAAATATTCATCTTAGAAGTGAAATAAATGCATTATAAAGGTGGACAAAGAGGTCAGCTTCAGAATGCCATATTGTTCTGGGAAGAGATTCGAAGAGAGAAAGTACATTTTTTTATTTAAAGTATTTAACACATTTATCATTCTATAACGTTTTTAATTTAGAGTATATTTGACAATTACTGAATCAAAGCTATGATATTTCAGGATTTAGCACTCTGAATTGAAAGTGTATGAATGTTAAATTAAATCACGTTCAATGGAAGTGTTTAGGTAGCAGTGAAGCAAGAGAAAACTTAAAATAATAATAATGGCTAAAAAAGGGAATGCTACACATTTTCATCCCTAAAATATGAACTAATATGAGTCAGACAGAAATTCATAAGGTTTTTGAAATGATAAATATTGATCTTCTCTTTCTTTCATACTAAAGTAGTAGACAAGTGGAATCTCTCTATTATGGACATGAACTTGAAATTTCTTAACCCAACACAGCAACAGCCCTATATAAAATCTAATTGTATCAATATAAATATGTCTCTAAATACTGAAAAGGTTTTTAAGCAGTCGACAGCAAGCCCTAAATTTATTTTCTTGTTTTCATTAAAGGGGCAAAAATTGTTCCTCTAGCTAATGTAATAGCTTCATATTACTACACACTCGTAAACATCACCGCTCACCAGGACTCCCCCTCCCTCATTCCACAGAGGGAGGTGAGGGTGAGACTGGGAAGCAGGAGGAGAGTGGGGGCTGCCCCGGGCCCAGACGTCCCCTCACGGACGGGCCTGGGGTGAGGAACAAACCCGCACACGGAGGGCCCGGCCCCGTGCCCGGCAGGGACAGCCGCACCCACAGACCGTCTGACCCGCCCGGAGCCGCCTCCCCCGGCCCAGATGTGCTGAGTCTGAGGGGGACAGAGGGGACGGGGCCGTGGGGGACAAGCTCACCCTCAGGGGGGACGTGTGGGGTGACCGGGGAGGAGACTCTGGTCCATTACAGGGAGGAGCAGGGACAGACTCTCTGGGGGAGGGGGGAGGGTGCTCTGTGTGGGTCCCATTTACTCACAATGTGGCCTGGACAACCTCTCGGAGTTGGACTGGGCTGAGACACTGGGTCCTGTGCAGGAGGCTGAAGCAGCAGGGCTGGGGCAAATAGGAAGGGGGGTTGTCAGTTTGGTTCTTTGAGAGACATGAGATTATGGAATGTTCAGTTTTTGAAGGGCAAGTTGAAATTTTCAGTCCTTCACCAATTTGTGGGGACATGTTTGGACAGTGTAATAATGGCAACTTGACATCGAGTAAATAAAAGAGTTGAATAAAGCAGAATATGCAGATGATGAAATAAGATTCCATAGGACATAGAAGAATAATTAACTGAATTGTTATCTGATGCCCATTTTATGTTCAACATTGGAAGATTTGACAATTGCATCCTCTTTTCTCTTTTATACAGGTGATGTCTCCAGCGATGACCAATCTCACAGAGGTGACAGAATTCATCCTCCTGGGGTTCCCCGCCCACGGGAACATGGGCTTCCTGCACCCACTGCTCTTCTCCCTGGCCTACCTGTGCGCCCTGCTGGGGAATGGGCTCATCGTGGCCATCACCACCCTGGACCCGCACCTCCACACGCCCATGTACTTCTTCCTGAGGAATCTGTCCCTCACGGACCTCTGCCTCATCTCGGCCACGGTGCCCAAGTCCATTGCCAACGCTCTGATGCACAGCAGCTCCATCTCGTTCCCGGGCTGTGTGCTCCAGGTCTTCATGATGCTTATGTCAGCAGCTACAGAGCTGCACCTGCTCACGGTGATGAGCCTTGACCGCTATGCTGCCATCTGCCGCCCCCTGCACTACGAGGTCCTCATGAGCAGGGACAGGTGTGTGCAGCTGGCAGCTGTGTCCTGGCTGGGTGGGGGTCTCTATGCTGTGATGAACACAGCTGGGACCTTCTCCTTGTCCTACTGTGGGTCCAACGTGGTCCACCAGTTCTTCTGTGATGTCCCCCAGTTACTGGCTACTTCCTGCTCAGAAAATTTGATCAACGAACTTATACCTTTGATGACTGGTACAGTGACAGATTCTTTCTGTTTTATTTTCATCATCATCTCCTATGTGCACATCTTCTCTGCTGTCAGGAAGATTCCGTCCACAGAAGGTCAGGCCAAGGCCTACTCCACTTGCCTTCCCCACCTGCTGGTTGTGGTGCTGTTTGTCTCCACTGGATTCTTTGCTTATCTGAAGCCGACCTCAGGGACTCCGTCCGTGTCTGACCTGGTCATTTCCGTGTTCTACACGGTGGTGCCCCCCACCTTTAATCCCGTCATCTACAGTCTGAGGAACCAGGCCATGAAGACGGCTGTGGGGCGACTGATGAAGGGGACACTCCCCAAGGAGTAGTGTGAAGATGAGCTCACGACTCCATGACCAGACACTTATTTAAATTCTCGCCTGACACTGACAGCCGGGACGGGACCAGGGAGACGGGGGGAGCCTCTCGGGGAAGGGGCTGGGAGTAGACAAAGTGGATTTTCTTCGCCCCCCGCAGGAGCCCCGGGGCCAGAGGGGCTGTCTGTGGAGGGGAAACTGAGGCAAGTTTAGTCTCTGAACTTGGCTCCTCAGAGAGCCGCAGGACGGTGGGGGCTGGTCCCCCTCGAGGGTCGCTGGGCGTCCTGCATTCCGGGTTTCACACATCCTGAGGGCGGCGGGGTGCGCCCTGCTCAGTGCCCATCTCAGGGTCCCCTCCCCAGGGCTCCGCCGAGTCCCTGGGGCCCTCAGCCTCTCGTCTGCTCACACCCCCATCTGCAGGCCGGGAGACTGCGCCTGTGACCCCCAGACCCCGTCCCCAGGGACAGCCCCGTCCTCCCAGCCCCGGGGCCAGCAGGGCGGAAGCAGGTGTCGCGGCCTGGCCGGGCCCAGCTGGGACTGTTCTTGCCCAGATCCCTGAGGCCCCTGCTCAGCCCCGAGGAGTGACCGGGCTGGGGACCCCGGTCCTGACCCCCAGGGCCCACTGCAGCCCCCCAAAGTGGATGGGGTGCGGGGGACTCTGGCGCAGCGGGTTGGGGTTTCGGGAGAAGGAGAGAGGCCGAGGCGGGGCGGGCGCGGCCAGGCGGGGCGGCCTCGGACTCGCCAACACGCGCAGCTGCCCCGGCCGCGGGTGCGCGTCTGGGCCGGGGGGCCCGGGGCTGCTTTGGGGGGGCCCAGACGACGCCCACGGCGCCCAGAGGAGAGGACGCTCGGCCGACTGGACACGGCGGGGGGCGAGGCCGTCAGGGCTGGGGTTCCTGGGCGTGGGAGAGGCGCCCGGGGATCCCAGGGTCGGGTCTGCCGGGGGGTCTCGGTCAGCGCCCGCGAGTCCCGCCTCCCTGGACAGCCCCGCCGGGAGCCCCCAGTCGGCGCCGTCTCGCTGCGCGGCTGCGGCTCGGCCCGGGGACCCCGCGCACACACCCTGTCGTCGCCCCTGACCTGGGGCCGTGAGCTCACGAGGAGCCCCCACACCCCGAAGGGTGCACCAGCCCGCTGTCTCAGAGCCCGGATCCCACCCCCCCAACCCGGACAGCGCCCCCCGGGACGGCCCCCCCGGCGGAGGCAGAGTCGGTCACACACGACAACAGGCGGATTTGGGGCCCCGAGAGGGGCTGGAAGCACAACGGCGTCGTTTCAGTCAACACATTCTGGGGGACACGAGCAGACTCAGGCTCAGAGACCCGGGGCTCCCCCTTTCTCGTCCTGGGGAGTCTCCTCCTGATGTCCCCCCTCCCCCCCTCCTCCACGGCCCCATTCCCCTCAACCCCCAGGTCTCCCCATGAGGGGCGCAGTGGGAGACGGAGACTGCCCAGCTCCCCTGGATATGGCTCCTCAGGGGCTTTGGCGACGGGGCCACACCTGGGTGTCTCGTGGCGGGGCCAGGGGGGCTGATGAGCCGGGGGAGGAGCCCCAGTGCCGTCCACAAAGGGGAAGCACTGAGGACACTGCCTCTGGCACACTCGGGCACTAATGACCACTGGGATGTGCTATATGACGAGGCCAATTAGGACAGTCAACTGGACACGTGCGCTTGTCCCCTGGAGCAGAGTCCCCGAGGGACGGAGTCTGGGACAGTGACCAACTCCCAGGCGCCGGCACCAGAGGGCAAATAGCCCCGCCCGAGGCCCCTGCTCTGTCCATGGAGGCGGCAGAGGACGGAGGGTGGATCCTGGGGGTGTCCAGAGGCCCCACACACGCGCGACCATGGAGGGAGAGGCCTGGACGCCCTCTGTCCCGTGATGGGACAACCTCAGAGAAGAGACTCCACAAGGCAGCTGAGACGCTCCCCCCAGATCGCAGGTACCTGCTTCCGTGGTCAGAGGAGAATCCATTCAGACTTGGGAGATTTCAGATGTGATGCTTCACTTTAGTCTGAGAAAGCACAGTAGTTAAAATATTCATTTCATTCATAATGAAAACTAACGAGTTCTGATGGAGCACAAGTTTCTCAGTGTCCTACAGCCGTGTCAGGCTGGGGTGAGTCTCCATGGGAGGAAACATTTTGATGTGAGGGTCTTCTACAAATAATGCCATTGTAATCCATTCATTATACCAGTAGATTTTCATGATAAATATGACAATGATTATTTGATGACTGATTTTAGCTTCATCACAGTGTGTATTAAGAATCATATAAAATATCAATTTATTAATACCGAATAGCGAAGAAGATATTCAAGATGAAATTTCAAAATAATTATTGCTCCATTACTTTTGTTTGTAAATATTATGACAGAACAAAGTCAAGTAGAAATTCAACAGCTTTTATAGCAATTTTTTTGACCATTTCATGACTCTGGCATCGAAGTGAGGTGGGCGTGGATGTCTGTCTATTTATGAACATGAACTTCGGACTTTTCCGCGAGTCTGTCACTCAGTGATTGTCAGTGATAATGTAAAATGAAGCCATAGTACTTAAGTAGGGAGGAACAAATATATATCAAAACTATGTCATTGTTATAAATATGTACTTTAAATAACTCAAAAGTTGTCTACAAATTTGACTTCTTGCTATACTTACTTATTTTTTTGTCGACTAATTAGGTCCTCTAATGTATTTCCATAAATTTATTTCCTACATTCTCTTTAACATCCTTACTCAGGACACCCCCACTCGTCATCCCTCAGAGGGAGTGAGGGTGAGACTGGGGAGCAGGAGGAGAGTGGGGGCTGCCCCGTGCCCAGACGTCCCCTCACGGACGGGCCTGGGGTGAGGAACAAACCTGCACACGGAGGGACCCGGCCCTGGCCGGGCGCTGGCCTCGGAAGTCTGGGGGCTGAGGGTGCGGGCGCAGCGGGGCGTGCTCAGTTCAGCATTGGGGGTTATCGAGTGACATGGGGGACAGTTTGAGGTTCTGAGGGTCAGGGGAGATTTCTGTCCCTGAGTGTCCTTCACATCAGCTGTTGGACCATGTGACCTTCGCTTTCAGCAGGACTGAGGACACCGCATTTTTACAGAACACGGAGAATGGTCAGAGACGGAGACGGGAGGACCAGTTGTGGGGGGGCAGTGATGGGGGTATTGTCCCACGAGACACCCAGTTGTGTCCAGCCTGGGGAGCTGCACAGTGGTGATTTCTTCCACACCTAATTTTTTATACAGATGACGTCCCCAGCGGTGACCAATCTCACAGAGGTGACAGAATTCGTCCTCCTGGGGTTCCCCACCCACGGGAACATGGGCTTCCTGCACCCACTGCTCTTCTCCCTGGTCTACCTGTGCGCCCTGCTGGGGAACGGGCTCATCGTGGTCATCACCACCCTGGACCCGCAGCTCCACACGCCCATGTACATCTTCCTGAGGAATCTGTCCCTCACGGACCTCTGCCTCATCTCGGCCACGGTCCCCAAGTCCATTGCCAACGCTCTGACGCACAGCAGCTCCATCTCGTTCCCAGGCTGTGTCATCCAGGTCTTCATGATGATCGTTTCAGCAGGGACAGAGATGCACCTGCTCACGGTGATGAGCCTTGACCGCTATGCTGCCATCTGCCGCCCCCTGCACTACGAGGTCCTCATGAGCAGGGACAGGTGTGTGCAGCTGGCAGCTGTGTCCTGGCTGGGTGGGGGTCTCTATGCTGTGATGCTCACAGCTGGAACCTTCTCCTTGTCCTACTGTGGGTCCAACGTGGTCCCTCAGTTCTTCTGTGACATCCCCCAGTTAGTGGCCATTTCCTGCTCAGAAAGTTTGATGAGTGAACTTCTCCCTATTATCATTTGTGCTGTGTTGACTCTCTGCTATTTTATTTTCATTATCATTTCCTATGCCCACATCTTCTCTGCTGTCAGGAAGATTCCGTCCACAGAAGGTCAGGCCAAGGCCTACTCCACTTGCCTTCCCCACCTGCTGGTTGTGGTGCTGTATCTCTCCACTGGATGCTTTGCTTTTCTGAATCCGACCTCAGGGACTCCGTCCATGTCTGACCTGGTCATTTCTATGTTCTACACTGTGGTGCCCCCCACCTTTAATCCCGTCATCTACAGTCTGAGGAACCAGGCCATGAAGACGGCTGTGGGGAGACTGATGAAGGGGAAAATCTCCAAGGAGTAATGCTCTGCCCATTTTTTGCTGAGAAATAGATTCCTCGTGCAGTTACTAACCACAAGAATATTTACCTCAAACCTCTTTACATCCTTTACTTTTTAGACCTTTGTAAAATTCATGAATTGATCGCAGGTGCAGAGGTTTCCTCCAGCCTTAGCCCTGCAGACGGCCCCCTCGCCCACTGGGACCCCCTCCCGCCGCTACTCCCGCCCACCGGGCCCCGACACCCCTACGTCCATCCCTGCCCTGCGACAGGTTTCTCGTCTGGGCTGTCCCCTTCCACGCTGGGACGAGTGTCAGGGACACACACTCCTCACGACACGTCCCTCTCCCCATTCCCCCAAGCCCCAGGCCCCGCTCGCCTCCTCCACCC
>PVIJ01018757.1:0-25534 GCA_004024925.1 Scalopus aquaticus
GACAAGATAAACAGATGGGATTACATCAAAATAAAAAGCTTCTGTACAGCAAAAGAGACATTAACCAAAACTAACAGACACCCTACCAACTGGGAAAAGATCTTTGCACACAATACATCTGATAAAGGACTGATAACAAAAATTTACAAGGAACTCACACAACTCAACAAAAACAAAGCCAACAACCCAGTCAAAAATGAGCAGAAGAGCTCAAAAGGCACTTCTCCAAAGAAGAAAGGCAAATGGCCAACAGATACATGGAAAAATGTTCAACATCACTTATAATCAAGGAAATGCAAATCAAAACCACTATGAGATACAACCTCACACCTGAGAGGATGGCACACATTAAAAATACAGGGAACAACAAATGCTGGAAAGGATGTGGAGTAAAAGGAACTCCTCTACACTGCTGGTGGGAATGTGAACTGGTCCAACCACTATGGAAAGCTGTATGGCGATTCCTCAAACTGCTAAACATGGAGCTCCCATACGACCCAGCAATACCACTTTTGGGAATTTACCCAAAGGACACAAAAACACTAATCCGAAAGGATACATGCACCCATATGTTCATTGCAGCACTGTTCACAATAGCAAAGGTATGGAAGCAACCCAGATGTCCAAAAATAGATGATTGGATCCAGAAGATGTGGTACATATACACAATGGAATACTACTCAGCATGGAAAGAAGATAAGCACATGCAATTTGCAGCGACATGGATGGAATTAGAGGGGATCATACTCAGTGAAATAAGCCAGAAAGAAACAGAAAAATATCGAATGGTTTCACTTATAACAGGACTATAGGGAGGCCCGGTGGGAGAGAGACACTCAGCGGTTGGGGGGGGGAGGGGAGGATAAGGGCACAAATGGAAGAGAGGAGAATACAGGGGACCATGGAGATAGATCACGGGTGAATTGGTGGGCTGCCCAAGGGGAATACAAAATGTAAAAGACATAAATAACAATAAAAAAAACAAGGGTGGGAAAAGCACAAGGGACTGTGGTGATGGTGCACGGGTGACATTGTGTTGGAAGTCCTAGGGAGACTACACCTGGGAAAAGAAAGAAAACATTGTACAAAAATGAACAATGATATAAAATATATATAAATTTTAAAAAATGAAAAAAAGAACTAAGAAAAAGCTAGAAAAAATGAACAAAATGGCAATAGTAAATACATAGAACACTCACCTTATACATGAATTTATTAAAATTTCCATTCAAATTCATTACATAATGATCAAAAGATGACTTTATTAAGAATATTAGCAATTGTAAACATATGTGTGCTCAACCATGGAGCACATAAATATGTTAAGCAAATATTAATATAGATGAAGGAAAAAATACATAGCAATACAACAATAGGACGGTTTTTTAATACCCAATTTCAACACGGAGTAGCTTAATAGACAGAAATTTAATAGAAAAATATTTCACTTAAAAATATATATAAATTTAAATAAATATAACAGAAACACATAGACCAGTTCATCCAAAGCAGTAGACTGCACATTCTTTTCAATTGCACAGAGAAAATTATCTAGGATGAATAATACAGTGTGTCAAGAAACAAGACTTTAACAATTTAATAAGATTAAAATCTTACTGAGTATTTTTCTGATTATAGAGCACATATTTATTTGTGCCAATGAAATTAGACCCTGTAACAAGAGGAACGTGAGAAAATCCACCAAAATAAAGAAATTAACCTACTCATTCTTGGACAATAAATACTTCAAGGAAGAAATTAAGGGTAAAACAGAATGGTATCTTGAGGCAAATGGAAATGGAAACAAAATATATCAAAAATTGTGAACTGTAGCAAAAAGGCTCTAAGAGGAAGATTTTTAGCAATGAATGCCTACATTAAGCAAAGCAAGATCTCAATAAACAACATAATTTTATAACTCAAAGAATTGAAAAAAGAAGATACCCACTCCAAAGTTAGTAGAAGAAAGGAAATAACAAAAAGTATGAGAACAAATAAAACAGAAACTAGAAAAGCAATAGAAAATATCTATAAACTAATAATTTGCTTGCAAAAAGGATAAACAAAACAAACAGATCATTAGCTAAGCTAAAACAAGAGGAGACTCAATGAAAACTCATAATAAAAGTTGTTATAAACTATAGGACAGAAATATTATGAATCATGACAAATCTCTAAGAACAAATATCAATGAAATGGTAAGCTAGAAGAAATGAATTAGTTTCTAAAAACACATCACTTACCAAGACTAACTTATGAAGAATTAGAAAATCTGAAGAAATTGATGAGTAAAGAAGTTGAATTAGTAATTAAAAATGTTAACAAAGAAAAATCTAGAAATAAGTCTTCATGCATGAATTCTACCACACATTTAAAAGATTTAATACCAATCCTTCTCAAACTTCTAAAATATCAAAGAGGTTATAATATTCAGTTCATTTTCTGAGGTCAGCACACTCTGTTACCAAACCCAGACAAAAATAAAATTACATGTTAATATCCCTATGAACACAGATGCAAATTTCCTTAACAAAATGCCAGCAAGATGAATTCAACAACACATTGAAATGATCATTGGGATTTATCCCTTTGAACAAGTATGACTCAACATAAGTAAATCTATCAGTATGATTTACCACAATAACAGAATCACCTACATTGATTCAGAAAAAGCATTTGACAAAATTCAACACTAAACATTAAAACTTTTAACAAATAGATATAGAAAGAATGTATTTCAACATAATAGCCAGTGGTGAACATGAAAGATTTTCATCCAAGATTAGGAAAAAGATAAGTATGCACACACTTGCATAACTTAACTTAAAACTGGGTGTGTTAGGCAGAGAAGTAGTCTATGACTTGATCTTTTACAGGTATTAACCATAGGCCTATTACTATTGGCATGCATTTCGTGATGTAAATATCCATTTATTTCCGATTACAAAAAACTAGAGCCAAAATTAGAATTTGGCAGTCATATTCGTGTTGAGCACATACAAATTGATAGGAAATGACTAATTTTATTTCAGTTATATGACTTTTGTAAAAATTTGTTCACCAGTGAAATGTATACTGTGCTCACGAATTGGAAAAATTAATATTATTCAATTGTCTATATTACCCAATGATATCTACATATTCAATACAAACTCTGTCAAAAGTGCAATACCAAATTTCATAGAAATAGAAAAATATCTAAAATTCTATGGAACTACAAAAGACTCCAATGGCAAAAGTAACCCTAGAAAAGAAGAAACCTGGAAACACCAGAATTCCACTTTCCAAAATATATCACAAAATTTTAGCCTGAGTGAAAAATCCAGACAGTGAAATATCATTACTTTATAGTGTCACTTATCTGCAGAAAACCTAAAACAGAAAACCAGATTCATAGAACAGAACAGAACCTTTGCCAGGGCTGGGGCTTAGAGAAATGGGTAGATGAAGGTCAAGAGTATACATATTCTGCTATAAAATGAATAATTTCTGATGGTTTAATGTAGAGCATGGCTACTACAGTTAAGAATTTTGTACTGTACATTTAAATTTTGGTAAAAATAGTTCTCAAGATTTCTCACACAAAGTATGGGGATGAAAGCTTTCTCTTTTTTAATGTACATATTTTTATTGTTATTTATGTCTTTTACATTTTGTATTCCTCTTGGGTAACTCACCACCAATTCACCCGTGATCCATCTCCATGGTCCCTTGTGTTCTTTTCTACTCCATTTTGTACCCCTATCCTCCCCTCCCCTGGACCCCCCCCACCCATTGAGTGTCTCTCTCTTATTTGGTTTCCTTATAGTCCTGTTATAAGTGAAACCATTCGATATTTTTCTCTTTCTTTCTGACTTATTTCACTGAGTATGATCCCCTCTAATTCCATCCATGTTGCTGCAAATTGCTTTCATGTGCACCAATGAATATGATGTCAGTGAGGTGTTGTATACAGCTTCTATTATGTTAAATTCCTTCTATACCTAGTTATTGACAGTTTTAATAATTAATGTTGAATTTTGTCAAGTGCCTTCTCTGAATAAGTGTAGTTGATTCCATTATTGTGGTAATCAATTCAAAATGCACACATGTATGAAATCATTGCATCATACACATTAAATATGTACAATTTTATTTGCCAATTATACCTCAAAAAAGCTAAAGGAAAGTGTAAAAGAAACCAAAGATAACATAAAATTCAGAGAATGAATGATGAGAAAATTACTTATTTGGGTCCTGCTGATATTACATGTTGAGTTACATGTCACACAATGCCTCCCCTCATCATATAATAATAATGGACATATATAGTAGATAAATACTTATGACCTAAAATGATCCCTATTCTTACACTATCTGGCTAATTTATAAATAAAATCAATAAAAAATTGAAAATATAGTAAGATCAAAAATAATTCAGACAAAAGTTTTTCAATGACTTATTTTTAAAGTCCAACAAGTGAGTTTGGAACATGTTTTGATATATGAGACAGTCAGTAAAAAAATATTAGTGAGTTGAAAGTGAGTTCTAGCAAATTTTAGAATGAATAATTATGTAAAAAATAAATAAATAATAAGAAATCAACATTATCCACCATTACAAAATACTAATGAGGAGAAATCATATTATCTAGTCCAGATAAAAAGTTAACAAAATTCAAACCAGTGGACCTACTGATAACAACAACTCTCAGGAAATTATGAATAAAAGGGATCTTCTTCAAGTTGATAAAGAACAGCTACACAAAACCAATAGCTAGTATCTTACTTGACAGTGAAAAAAACTGAATGCTTTTGCTGTAAGTTTAGTTACAAGGTAAGAATTTGCTCTCTCACTTATCCTAATCAACATCAAGTTGTAAGTCTACCTAGTATAATATAAGTAAAGGAAGTAAAGGACTACAGATTGGGAAGGAAGACATGACTATTTTGTTAACAGTATCATGACTGACTAGGTGGAAAATTCCAAAGAAATTTTTTTGAATTATTTTATTTTTCATACTAAAATTTTTTTAACTGAAGTAACACTGGTATATGACACTACATATGATTTAGGGAATATATTCATACCTCTTCAGATATGGTTATCACTCCACACCCACCATCAAGGATACCAGCAAGGATAGTCCACCATAATCCAGTGAGTCTACATTTGTTCTCCCCACCTCACCCTCCTTCTCTAGTAGCCTAAACCCTACAGTAATATTTCTAGGGTTTGTTTTGATTTAGTTTTGTCTGGTTCTGTTGTTTACATGTACTGAGGGAAAGCAGGTGGACCTAAACTTGCACAGTTGAAGGTGATCTGGCCATCTGTGTGCACAAAGAAAAAGTATACATTTAATGCAAGAACTTTAATAGGTTAGTGTGCACAGAGAGAGAGGAGAAGAAAGGATATAGTTTCCCAAGGAAACACCCAAAGTTACCAATGCCTTCATGGGTAGATGCCTAGACAGACAGGGTTGCCCTGAAATAGGGCCTCTGAGCCCCCAAATCCTGTCACGAATCTATGACATTTTGTGGTGGGTAACCTTAGAAATGGGGACAACAAGGGCCAGGAAAGTCTGGGACAAATGGTCGAAAATCAAGGTACAAATTAAGAAGATGGCTGCCACTGGTACCTTCCCACAGGTCTCCCATCCACATGTGTCTTCCAAGTGCTTCTACATGTCTCTTCCATGTGTCTTTTCCAAATCCCCAAATCCCTGGTGCAAGTCCAAAGCTGAGAAGAAAGTGAGCCCTTCTTGCCCTTCTTCTCCATGTGTCTCTCCTGTGTCCCTCTCTGTGTGTTCCCAGAGCCCACATGGCTTGTGTTTTATAGCTTGACCTGGCTGCCTAGTTCCATCCCCTAGTTCCTAGTAGCTAATCCAAGGTGGTTGCATGTAAGTGGGGGTGGGAACATGTTACATCTCTCTTTGATGGAGATGCCTCTGTTACATTTTGCTTTGTTTCTCTATATTCCAACAATGAGTGAGATCATCTCGTATTTGTTTTTCTCCTGACTTACTCCACTTAGCATAATTCCCTCCATTTCCACCATGATGTCACCAATGGCAAGAGTTTTCTCTTTTTATAGCTAAGTAGTATTCCACCATGTAAACATGCCACTTCTTCTTCTTTTCTTTTTAAAGACTTATGTATGTATGCATACAAACTGGGGTGTAAACCAGAGGTTTGGAGCAGTGAGAGAATTCACCAGAGACAGAGTGGGGAGCAGAACAGACAGATGGACTGAAGCACACTGCTGAGGGAAGCAGCAGGTGAGAGAGGAGAGGTCTGCTGTGCCATGTGGGAATCTCTCTGGCTGGGTATCAAACTCATTCTGCTGTGGCTCTGGATAGCTTCATAGTGTTTTTCTTAACCCTTTTCCCCACCAGGGAGGCCCGCATTTCTTCTTAATCTACTCATCTGCCATTGGGCACTTAGATTGTTTCCATAACTTATTTATTACCAATAGTGCTGCAATGAACAAATGACCCCTATAGCCTCTGAATTAGTGTATTTGCATTCCCAAAGAATAACATTAAAAACACCCTGAATCTAATGAGTTATTATAACTCCATTGAAGGGAACAAGGTAAATATGCAAAATTCAACTGCTTTGTAATACCAAAAATAAAAAGTTAGAATTTGGGATTAAAAAACACCACACACTATAACACTCAAAAGTGAAACACTTAGATGTAACTTTAATAATATATGCACAGAATCTATCAGTAGAAAATGATAGAACAGATAAATCACAGAAAAGCAAAATAAATGCAGATGTAATTCATATATATTGACTGGAAGCACCAGTATTGTAAGATGTCAATCTTCCCAACTTCTTCTATTCATTCAAAGTATTACCAGTCAAAATGCCAACTAGGTATTTTATAGATAGCAACAATCTGATTCTAAAATTTATATGGGAAGGTAAAAGACCTGGAATAACCAGAACAAAAAGAAGAAAACAAAAAATTCGAGAACTGACACAACTTGATTTCAATACCAGCTATAAAACTACAGTTATCAAGACAATATTGAATTGGTGAAATAATATACACATCAGTGAACAGAGTAAAGAACCTAGAATAGGCCCAAAAAATTAGAGGAAACTTGTTAAAGAAGGAAAGGCAATTCAATGGTAAAAAGATAATCTTTTCAGTAAGTATTGTTGGAACGATTGGACATATATCTACTAACAAAATGATCCAAGGCATAGACTTTAATCCTTTCACAAAAAGTACTTCAAAGTGGATCACACATTTAAATGTAAAATAATATGCCCATTGGCAGATGAGTGAATAAAAGAAATGTACCCCACACACATAATGGCATAATACGCAGCTATGAAAAATATGAAAGTTTTAAATCTGAGACCACATAACTGGAACTAAAGGTAATTATGCTGTGTAAACTAAATCAGAACGGGATAAATACTGAATAATTTTATCCATATGTGGATTATAAAGGAAAAAATTGATAAAAGAAAGAAGACAATAACAACCCTTAAACTCTCTAATAATGAGGTTTTATGCAACATGGAACCAAAAGAATGTCCCATGGAAAGAAAAATTAAGTTGGACTTCATTAAAATTACAACTGTAACTTTTTAATTAAATAGAAAATTAAAATTAAGAGGTGTTATTACAAAAAACAAAACCAAAAACACAAGCCACATACTAGAAGATGTTTTTAAAACACCTACTGATAAAAGTCTTGTATCCAAAATAAACAAAAACTATAAAAACTCAACAATAAGATGACAAATCAATTTTTAAACAGGGCACAAGATCTGAACTGAGAGCTCATGAAAAAAGATAGATTTTGGTAAATAATCAAATGGAAAGATTCTCATCATCATTTGTCAGTAAAGAATCAGAATTTGCACTATGAAATCTTACCACACACCTGCCAAAACCTCACATATTATTTGCTGACAAGGACATAAAGTAGTACAAACTTTCACTCATTGGTAGTGAGAGTACTAACTTGTAAAGTCATTTTGGAAGACAATTTGCCATGTTCTTACAAAATTAAATGTAATATTACCATAGAATCAAGCAGTTGTACTAGTAAGTATATTGTCAACTTAATTGAAAAATACATGCAGTTACATACAAATGTTTTATAATGATGCCTGAAATTTATGTTTTTACAATGTAGTACTACTTCAACAAAAATTATGAAAAATAAAAGTTGCACAGAAATGTTTATAGCATCTTTGTTCATAATCTCCAATATCTGGAAATACTCAGGATATCTTGTGCTTACTAGGTAGCAGATAAATACATGGTCATGCATATTGTATAAATACTGAAAACAAAAAAATGATAGAGATAATATAATGATCAAAGAATGCCAGTAATTTGGACACAAGAAAGGGGGCTTGCCTATTTAAAGCACAGGGAATTTTTAGAGTAGTGGAAAAATTGCATATGCTACTGCAATTGTGAATATTACAAACATCTGCATACAGACATTATTAAGAAGTCACGGGAATGTAAAAATGGAATGTATAATGGAGAACAACAGCCTAGTTATATTTCAAATGCATGAAAGAAGTCATTGAAGTAGTTGAGGGGAACCAGTTTTTTAAAATATTTATTTATGCATACAAGAACTGGGGTGCAGGCCAGAGGTGTGAGGCAGTGAGAAGATTCACCAGAGATAGAGTGGGGAACAGAACAGGCGGATTGACTGAAACGCACTGCTGAGGGAAGCAGCGGGCCAGACAGGAAGGGGCTGCTGTGCCTTGTGGAAATCACCCTGGCTGGGGATCAAACTCATGCTTCAGTGGCTGATAGTTTCAAAGGCTGAGACTTAACCCCTTGCGCCACCAGGGAGGCCAAGGGGACCCAGTTTTGAATGAAGCATATTGGAAATGAGTGGATTCTGTAAAGTCATAGATTAAAGAGCTGTGCATAGTGACTGGACTTTACTTAATAAAGTTTTATTCTGCTGTATGTGGATGTATGGTTTAACAATTCTGGAAGGGAACAACTAAGTAGACAAATAGGAGACCAGGATTCCCACTGTTAGTGGGGTTTACCAATAAGCAAGAGGAGGAGGCATGCGGTGATGGATTAGAGTTGGAGACATTTATACACAGTTTATACACAAGATATATACACATTAGTAACCACACTGTTTCTTACTTGTCATCTGAGAGGACATAAAGATACCAAATTTTTTTCTCACTCTCCTTTTTTAAATCCAAATGTTACTGATTTACCATTCACCAAAAAATGATATAATTTTGGGAGTACAACTTCACACCTCTGTCTGTGATACAGCGAAGTTCAAGGCATCACATGATCACATTGACCTTCTTCCTCTTTCTTCCCAACCTCTTGTTTTCTAACACCATTCTCTGACAGAAGAAGAAGCATTCCTTGGGGACATAACTAATTCTAGGTGTGGATCAGGAGATACATAAAATTAGTCTTGGAGTGCCAGAGAGTTAGGCGGTATTTAAAAGCCCATGAGAGGAATATACCATCTGGGACACAGGGCTTATCTGAAAGAACTTCCAAGCCCCAGAAATGGAATGATTTGAGCAACAAAATAAATGAAATGTCAAGAAAGTATAACGCAAAGTATAAAACAAATATCTATGAGTCCATGCTGATGTAAACAAATTAATATCTAAATTAATCAACTAATAGTATTAAATGAATAAATACAGACAAATCTCCCAGGCTAAGAAATTCAACGATTTATGTATATTGCATTCTCAAGGAGTTGGAATTCAAGAGCCCTTTCCTGAAATGTGGGTTACGCATGTATGTCCCTACAAGTTTGAGCAGGTACAAAAAAAGAGCAAGTTTCCAATGACAGAATATGACACTCTAGCCAGTGATCAGTGTCAAAGTGAACAGTAGTGAGTCTATTGATAGGATGTTCACTTCATATAATGTTATAAATATGACATTTTGGTGTGTGATTTCCATTCACATATCCTTAACTCCATTCAATGAGAACAGTATCAAACAAGTTCCAATTGAGAGACATTTTCTAAAATTCCTGACCATTTCTCCTCAAAACTTTCAAGTTCACTAACAGCAAAGAAATTCTGAGAAACTGTGACAGGCTTGAAGAGTATAAAGAGAAATGATGGTGAAATGGAATGTGGTATCCTGACAGGGAAGGAGGAAATAGGGTAAAGTGGGGGTGGACATTTAGTTAAATCTAAACTGTTTTTAAAAATAAATTTCATTTGAGACAAAAAGAGAGAGAGATGTCAACACCTTGGAAACACTGAGTTCTGAGCATAACTGCACTGCTATGTGTCACATCTGCTATCTCCAAAATAAGAAAATAATTCTAATTTCAAAGTTTCCAAAATAAATACAAGATTAACATAAAATTGTCACCTGTGCCTAATATAATCAGTAAATATTTTGACATATAGGTTCAACTATTCACAGACCCACTCCCCACCCTCTGCAACTACCTTATCTGTGCTGTTTCTACTACTTGTCACCTCTTTGTGCCTTTGAGAGCTGAACTCAGTGGCATGTTGGTTTGAGTGATGTCTCCACACAGTGGACCTGGTCCTGGACATCAAGTGCTATACACCTTGTACTGATTCTATTAATTGCAGCATTAAGTAGCAATGCAATATTCAAATATAAAAATCTCTGATATATGTTCAAATTTTTATTCTTTTATTATTGATCAGATAAATTAGAAATATTTACAATTTTCCAAGTTTAATTATTCTTTGAATGTATTTCTCTGTTGACTTTTATCCTTTATTAATTCCACTGCTTCTTCAAGTCTCAGTACAATTATAAGTTTGTCTGTAAAGGCTTCCCTAACCTTCTGAGTTAAGTCGACTAATTTTGGATCCATTTCACCAAGATTGCAGTGCCATTCAGGTTTCTGCCTTTACTTATCTCCATGACTCTTACCCTGTCTTAAATTGTATATTCCTTAAGAAAACATACAAATTTTCATTTTGTCCTTCAACAGAGTAGTTTAATGCCTAACATGAAGTAAATATTAAATATTTGTTGATCAATTGAAAGGATAAAAGATGGAGTGTTAGATATTTCTTCATGCAGGACAGGGAGGAGAAGCAGTGAGGAAATACTGGTGAGGGTGAGAAGTCCCATGATTGAAATCCAACACCAGAGTAGACAGATTCAAGAAAACAAAGATGCCTTTGTGCACTCAGAATCTTCTGAACCAGGGATAGTAATTTGGCAAGACTTTATATATCATGAATTTTACATTTACTTGTCATCCCTATTTATTTCCCCAATGTTATATACTGATAAAAAAAAAAGTCCCCTGTGCTATCTCAAATCCCCATCACCTGTGAAGATGCTTAGCTTATCAGGGAACAGTCTGAGTTGACCAGTCCAGAATCTTCTTTGGGTGAGGAGTGAAGTGAGATGTTCTGGCTCCAGGAAGGGCAGGTGGATGAATCCACTCATGAGGCTCTTGAAGTCACTGTTGTATTTTCTCATCACCTGGAATTAGTAAAACTGACTTAAGGGGGTATAAGCAGAATCATTTACAGTTTCTGTGGCTTTAGGGGCTGGATTCCCAAGAGTCTCATTAATGAAGTACTCTTTTGGCTCTAGTCCCTGAGAGATTAAGTTCTATGGAGGTAAGAGAGAAAAACAATACACCCTTGTTTCAGTTTTGACCCTTGGGAGATCTGTTTATGACTTCTATCCCATTGGATTCCTTCCTCCCAGAGGAAGACACCATTTTTACATGTGTGGTCTTTAATATGCAGGGGTCTCCATAATCATTCCTTCTTGCATTTCTGAAGTGAGCTTCCTAGTCCAAATTGTTAAAGAGCACAACTATACATTATTCACTAGCATCCTAGGGTTTTAGGAAAACATTTTTGAGCACAACATATACATGCTCACCACTGTAATTTGATCATGGCACCATTTTGGTTAATGGAAAATAGCACCATAATAATGGTGAAAAGGGAGTAAGGAAAAGGGAATAAGGAAAGAGAAAAGGGAATCTGAGAAAAGGGAGTAAGGTAAGGATTATGGAATGACCTCACAGGCATAAGTTCTAAGAATGTCTACACACATTGGAGTTGAAAGAGATTTAGGGACTGGTCATTACCTTTTTATGTTTTCTCTATAAGGGAATGATTCCCTTACAAGATTGGTTCATTTCATGGTGCTCAAAGTTTGATTTTTTTCACAATATTGTTTTATTTAAAAAATATGTCAGATGAGCCCTATGATTCATCACAGTATGTGTATCCTATGATGATACACATTATATACATGATACAGATATATATGTTGATATGTATGTTGCTATTGAATTTGTGAGCTTTTAAAATACATTTTAGATGTTAGCCCTTTCTAATATATATTAGTTACAAATATTTTCCCCATTCCATTGGTTGCATTTTCATTTTTGGTGATGATTTTCTTTGCTCTGTAGAAGCTTTTATTTTGATAGTCCCATTGTCTATTCTTTTGTTTTTTATATTAAATTAAAAAATCAAGGAACTTCCTATCTATTCTTTCAGCAGGAATTTTATAATTTCAGTACTTACAGCTAAGTCTCTAGTCTATTTTGAGTTGGTTTTGTGGTAAAATAGTGGCACAATTTTGTTCTTTTCCTTGTTGTTGTTCAATTTTCCCCAAACCATTAAGTGAACTATTCTTTCTCCTTTGTATATCCTTGGTTATTTTGTCACATTAATTGACCATATACGTGTTGACTTATTTCTGGGCTGTCTATTCTGTTCCAGCAATCTACCCACCACCCACCTCTCTTTAATGGCAAATCATACTGTTTTGATTACTATAGCTTTGTAATATTGTTTGAAATCAGAAGGTGTTATGCTCCATCTTTGTTTGACTTTCTTAAGATTGATTTGGATATCTGTGAAAAATACAATTGGGATTTTGATAGCAATTGCATTCAATCTGTAGTTTACTTTGTGTACTATGGACATTACATTAAATGCAGAATGTCTTTCTATTTCTTAGTGCCTTCTTCAATTTCTTCCATCAATATCTTAATATTCTCAGTGTTCAGATTTTAAAACACATTGGTTAAATTTATCCTACATTCCTTATTCATTCTTATGCAATTGTAAATGGGATCATTTTTCAGTTTTTTCTGGTGACTCCTATCTTGAAACTTTACTGGATATGTTTATTTTTTGACAGTTTTTTGGGTGGAATTATTAAGGTTTTTGATATATGTATCATTTAAAATATAAGCAGTTTTACTTCTTCCTTTCTAACCTGCAACTTCTTTTATTTTTTCCTGCCTAATTTTTTTCTGGGGCCTCCCTGGTGGCGCAGCGGTTAAGTGCTGTGCTGTGGTGCTGTCAGCAGCAGCGATGCGAGTTCGACGGCCAGCTGGGGAGAATCCCACATGGTGTGGCAGAACTCTCCTGTCGCGGCAGACCTCTCCTGCTGCGGCAGACCTCTCCTGCCTCGCCCGCTTCTCCCCTCAGCAGTATATTTCTGATCTGCCTGTTCTGCTCCCTACTCTGTCTCTGGTGAATCCTCTCGCTGCCCATGCCTCTGGCCTGTACCCCAGCTTGTATGTATTAATAAATAAATCTTAAAAAAAACTATTTTTTTCTGGCTAATATTTCCAATAGTATTTTGAATAAAATTTATGATAGTGGGCATTCTTGCCCCTTCTTGATCTTAGAGGAAAGGCTTCAATATTTCACTTTTAAATATAATGTTAGAGCTTGTTATCTATAACTTTTATTATATTGTGGTATTTTCCATCTATATATAGACTTCAGAAAGTTTTTGCCATGAAAGGATGTTGAATTTTGTTAAATACTTTTTTTTTGGCTGCTGTTGAGCTCCTGTTATTTTTATTTTTCATTTTGTAATTGTTGTTTTGCCTCACACCCATTGATTTGAAGCTGTTGAATCATCCCTGCGTAGCTGAAATAAGTCCCAATAATTCACGGTATCTGAGACTCTTAATGAATTTTTAATTTTGGTTCGCTAGTATTTAGTTGAGAATTGTTGCATCTATTTTTGTAAGGAGTATTGGCCTGCAATTTTCTTTTCTCACAATGTCCTAAAATGTCTTTGATATCAGTGTAATTCTGACTACATAGATAAGTTTGGGAATATACCATACTTCTGATTTTTTGAAGAGTTTTAGAAGGATTGATATTAATTCATAATTGTATGTTTGCTGGAATTTCTCAGTTAAGCTCTGTTCCTGTAATTTTATTTATTGGAAGAGATTTTTTTTTAAAGATTTATTTTTTATTTATACATACAAGCTGGGGCACAGGCCAGAGGTGTGGGACGGCGAGAGGGTTCACCAGAGACAGAGCGGGGAACAGAACAGGCAGATCAGAAATACACTGCTGAGGGGAGCAGCGGGCGAGGCAGGAGAGGTCTGCCGCACCATGCGGGATTCTCCCCGGCCGGGCATCGAACTCGCGTCGCCGCTGCCGACAGCACCACAGCGCAGCGCTTAACCGCTGCGCCACCGGGGAGGCCCCTGGAAGAGATTTTTATCACAATTTTAATCTCCTTAGTAGTAATCAGTCAATTTATTCAGACATTTTTTCCTTCAGGATTCAGTTTGGGAAAGTTATATTCATCCTTCCAAAGAATTTATCCATTTCTTCTATGTTATCCATTTTGTTGGTATGCAAATATTTGTAGTAATCTTTTATGATACTTTGTATTTCTATGGCATCAGTTTAGCATCTCTCCTCTCCTTTCTGGTTTTATTTATTTCAGACTTTTCTTTTTTCCTTGGTGAAACTAGCTAGAGGTTTGCCAATTAAAAAGTTATTGAGGTAAAATTGGTTTACAACAATATATGATTTAGATGTACAGGATTGTCTTTCAGATATATTAAAATAACAAAGATGGGAGGATAAAAAATGAAATGGAGATGAAAAAGACAATAGAATAGATCAATAAAACTAAAAGCTGGTTCTTTGAGAAGATAAACAAAATTGAAGATTGCCATTTCTGATTTTATTTATTTGAGTATTTTTTCCTTAGTGAGCCTAGGTAGAGGTTTGTCAAATTTGCTTATCTTTTCAATGAACCAATTCTTAGTTTCATTGATCTTTTAAATTATCTTTTTAGTCTCTGTTTCATTTATTTGTGCTCTGATCTTTCAATTTTCATCCTTTTAGTAAATCTTGGTTCTTTTTGTTCTTTTCCTAGTTTTATGAGGTGTAAATTTAGGTGTTTAGTTGAGACAATTCTCATTTCTTTTTTTTTAAGATTTATATTTTTTATTATGCATATAAGAACAGGAGTGTTGGCCAGAGATGCAGGGGGTGAGGGATACCAAAGACAGAGTGGGGAGCAGAACAGGCAGATCTACTCTGCCTTGTGGGTTAGTGCTTTGGCCTGGGATCAGGGATCAAACTCATGATGCAGTGGTGGCTGATAGCTTGATAACACTGAGACTTAACCCCTTGTACCACCAGGGAGGCTCCAATTCTTGTCTCTTTTTTTAAATGGATTTTTTGGTAAAGATTTATTTATTTGCATACAAGCTGGGGTGCAGGCCAGAGGTGTGGGGCGGTGAGAGGGTTCAACAGAGATAGAGTGGGGGACATAACAAGCAGATCTACTGAAATACATGGCTGAGGGGAGAAGCAGATGAGGCAGGAGAGGTCTGCTGCACCATGTGGGTATGTCCCCAGCCCAGCAGCAAACATACATGGCAGCTGTGGCCAACTCCTCAGCAGTGCGCTTAACCCGTTGCACCACCAGGGAGGTAGGTATTTATCACTGTGGACTTTAGAAATGCCTTTTTTGAATGTATTTATCTGACATTTCCATTTTCATTTATCTCAAGGCAGATTTTGATTTTTTCTTTATATTTCTTCATTGACCCATGCATTGATTCGTAGCATAATCTTTAATGTTCACATTTTTGTGAATTTTCCAATTTTCTTCTTGTTATTGATTTCAGTTTCATATCATTGTGACTGGAAAAGATACTACCTATGGCTTTATTCTATTATAGTAGCTCCTTTCAGGGACCTAGGGTGACCTGGATTGAGGGAGAAGCAGAGAGTGTAGATGGTATTGCTGGACTCCCAGGTCTCCAGAAACAATATCAGTCAGACCTGGGTGTATGTTAAATTGGAAGCCTGGCCCTCAGGCTATAGCTTTCAGATACACAAGTTGGAATCTTTTAGGAAAATATGGGAATTACATGTTTCTCTGTGTGCTGTCTGAACTGAGTCCTGGGATTAGAGGCGCTAAGAATTGTTTCATTGTTTGCTGTATTCTAATGCCATCATGGGTGCCTCATGATTGAATTTCAAAGCCAGGCTCTTTGGCCTATTCCTCTTAAGGTCTTCAAGCTGGGGCACTAGATGTTGCATCTGAATACTTTACTCTTCATGGAGAAGCTGTGTATTTTGGGCTTCCTTTTGACCATATGTTACTTGCTGGGGCAGGCGCGGGTGGAGGGGGGCGGGTAGGGCGGAGATTTAAGGAAATATTGTCTCTCAGTATTTTCTGCCTTTTAATGTGCTTTTTTTTTCTTATTTGCCTTATATGCAGGCGTCACTCAATTAGTTTCTGGATTTCTTGCAAAGGTAATGTTTCCACGAGTAGCTCTAGATTTAGTATGTCGATGGGAGGAGGTGATTTCAGGTGCCTTTAAATGTCACCATATTGTGAGGCAAACTAGATAAAAGAAATTGTGAGCCTTTAGGGTAAGAGTTGCTCAACTACCTGTTTGAACAGGTGTACTAAACCATGGGCTGGTGGGCCCTGTTCCAATGCTCTGTTCAACCCTACCAAATGGACCAAAGTCTTCATCCCAGTTAAAAAAGCATTAGATCATGATCAAAGATTGTCTCACAATTTCCCGGAGGGGAACATCTGAGCACCTTCACTCACAGTTGGAGTATATATAACCTGTGTGCACATGCCCAGAGATACCCCAACCAGAACCAGCTCTGATGCTGCCCTTCTCTGCCCTACCTCATGGCCCTACCCTTTCAAAGCTCCTCCTAACTCCCCTTCAGGAGCCAGGCTAAATTCTCCTTTCTGGCACTAGTTCCGTCTATGAAAGCCTTGCTGGGGAATAAATAATAAATATAAAACTCTGGTGAATTCCTTCTCTAAATGTGTGGAAACCCACACATTTTTGGGGTGTCTATAAAAATAGAACTGAACCCTGAAACTTTACTTTTTCTGTTGTTCTTTCTTCCTTTATATCCAAATTCTTTATCTTAAAAAATAAAATGTTATTGCCTTTTTTTAATTTGGAAAAAGTAGTTTCACTGCTATATTTTTGTTTTTCTCATTAATCAAAAAAATGAAATTTTACTAACCATGAACTTATCAATGCATTTTTCCCTCCCTGGCATCTCAGGAAACTGAATTTATTTTTTACTATATTTCAAAATGTTTAAGTTTTTAGGAGAATATTTAAAGATACATTTAAAGAAATATGTCTTCTAACATAGGGAATTTGAGTGCTCCATCATTTACCAAAAAATAGAACAGAGCTGCTGCATAAGAATATAAAAATTCTGTATCAAAAAAACTTACAATAAAACATTTATGTAATAATATTATATGTATAACATATACAATTTTAGGTTGTTCTAATGTCTGTGGTATTTGACATCTCAATAAATGTATATTAATATTGTTTTCCTTAACAACCGTGTGAGTGTGCTGATTATTATGACATCAGTTATTCTGGGAATAAATGATATTACCAATTTATGTTATTTTATTGTATTGACTGAGCGTTAAACCCAAACTCAATATTCACAATATTTAGTTCAGATAATAAATGTGCTTCTCTCAAATTATTTTAATAATTGAAATGCACATTAAACAGAACAATGTCTCAAAACCTTTTAAGCAAAACACTTTAAATTTTACACTAGAATGCATAAATCAGTTTTTAATCCTGCTGCTCTTAAAAGTTTCTTGAGAGGAACATCATTGCTTAATAGAAGTCAAATAATGATTATTTCATATCAAAGAATTATGTGTTAACAAAAACTTGCATGAGAAATATTTTTAAAGAAAGAAAAAGTATTGGAGACATGTGATTCAGGCACATATGTAAAATGTGAGTTTTCAATTTCAATTTTTCCTAATTTAAAAAATGATTTATAAATCCAGACATAAACTCAATTAAAAAGGGTGACGTGGAGAACATTGCAAACCAGTACATCTAACACACATCTAACAGTACATCTAACAGTACATCTAACACACAAATGACTGAGTAGGGGCAGAAAACATTTTCTCCTCAAGCCCAACAGAACATTCTCAGTAGATTATGTATTAGGTCACAAAACAAGTCTAAACAAATTTAAATATATTGAAGCCATACCAAATATCTTTCCATAGTTCAATGGAATTAAACTATAAATCGATAACAAAAAATGGTAATTGTCCCTAATAAGTGAAAACTTATCTTTTGAAACACCATTTGTTCAGAGAGAGATAAGGGACTTAAAAATATTTCAAAAGTCATCAATGAAAATAGAACATGCTAATGCTTATGGGTTTCAGCAAGAGTAATACTAAGAGGGAAACTTACAGCAATTGTAAACATAGTGTAAATGTTTTGGGAACCCCCTATGTGCAACCCCCCAAGCCCAGCCTGCAAGACAGCAAAGGCATCTGCATAGACTTAAGCATCAGAATTAGTTTTCTTTCTGCTTTGTAAACAGTATTGCAGGAATTGGCTCCCTGTGGGTAAGTCAGACTTCCAACCCACTAATGCCAAATACCCAGATGAAGAAGATTTAACAATGTGTTCCTAGCTTTTGTATCTGCATAATGCATTTTTTTAGAAATCAGAGAATTTTATTAAGCCCCAGGATTTTCTCTCCTCTGTACACGGAGAGCATCAACATTTCTTTAGGTCAAGATGACTTAGGAAATGGCAACATCTAAGCCTATGGATCAAAACCAGAAGACCATTAGTGCAATAACAAAGTGTGTCTCTCTCTGTCCCACCAGATAAGCTCTCCCATTTCCTTTATTTCCCCCCCAAGCTTCATGAAACCTACTCTTTTAGGTTCTAAAGGAAAAGAGCTTTGCTACAAAGATACTATCAGAATTGCTAACCACCAGATGATGGCAGAAGAAAGTTGATGTCAAACAGAATCACCAGGTGCTTGTGTCCAAAGGCAGACAAGCCACCCTGCCCACTCCCCCTTCTGCTCCCTTGTGACACTAGATAAACACTCTACACTGCCAAAGAGCAAGATGGTGTCTTTCACACTCAAATCTGCTGCCCTGTTCAATCTGTTGACAAATTAAACTACTTCCCTTCTCCTCAAACTCTGTTTCCTTTGATAGGACAAGGGAACTGAGACAGGCCGACATTTCAGTATCACTGCTTTCAAGAGTAATCATATTTTTGATGTCTATGACTCACTGTCTATCTATACAAACTAAACTCACACTTGTGATTATTGGAACAGATTTCACAGAGTAAAATCTGCCTTGTGGGTTGGGACCCTCACTTTTTTAAAATCTAAGCAACTCTTGGTCTAACTATCATTAACACTTTCATTTCAGTCAACACAATAATAACCTACCAATGAGGATGATCTCAAATCAACAAGATAATTTTATCAATAAACCTCAAGGAACAAAAGTAAAAAAAGAACATTGAACAAACTCAGTCCAATCTTAGAAGGAAAGATGGAATAATAAAGATTAGAGCAGAAATAATTCAACTAAAATATAAAAGAATAAAATAAAATTCAATAAATTTAAGGCTTGTTATTTGAAAACAAAGAAAATTAATAAACCCTTAGCTTTAGTTAGGAGGAACAATCAAATTGAAAAATAGAAGGGTAGAGTTGCAATGTGCACTTCAGAAATAAAGAGGGATCTTATAGAAAATCATGTCAACAAATTAGAACACTTAGACAAATGGATAATTTCCTAGATACCAAGAACACTGAGACTTAATCAAGAACAAACAGAAGCTTGAACAAACCAATAATACATAAGGGGTTGAATCAGTAACCATAAGCCACCATAGAAAAACCCAGGATCATAGGACTTGCATGTGAGTTCTATAAAATATTCAAGGTAGAATGAGTTCCAATCTTCCTTACAGTCCTCTAAAACATAAAAAACACCTCCAAACCCATTTAGTGACTTCAGAATTACTGTGATATTAGAGTCAGAAAGGACATCACAATATACAAGTCTACAGACCAATATCATTGACAAACACATATATAAAAATCCCCAGTAGAATAGTAAGTAACAAAATTCAATCAGACAATTTAAAACTCAAATTACTGCATGAAATGACCCAGTGGGACTTCTCTCTGGAATAATAGAATATTTCAGCAAGATGCAAGTCAATCAATGTGATACACTACATGAGCACAATGAAAGACAAAATTCACGTTATTATATAAATAGATGGAGAAAAGCATTTGAAAAATAACAACATCTATTCAGATAATATATATCAACAAAACAGGTATAGAAAGAACTTAACATAATAATGTTCATAGTGAAGAGCTAATATATTCTTATAGGAAAAAATTAGAACTTTTGTCTCAGTCAGAGGTGAGCTGAGCATTCATGGAGACTGGTACCATTCTCCCGTGCCAGGTCCAGATCTGCCTAGGTCCTCCCAACACCACATTAAGCCTCAACGCCATTAGAAGATCTGTGGAGCCAGGGAAAATGCAGCACATGCCTTGCCAGGAGCCTCTTCTGAGTCAGAGGTGAGCTGAGCATTCACGGAGACGGGCAACATCCTCTCGTGCCCGTCTGGGATCTGCCTGGGTCTGCCCAGCACCACATTAAACCGTGTCGCCATTAGAAGGTCTGTGGAACCATTTTCTGAAGCCCCCTCTTTCCCCTCTGGGAACTGAGACAATAAAGAGGGAAATCTCTGCATCATAAGGTGAGGGGAAAGTGCGTTCCTGGCTGACGGTCTGCCCATGAGCCACTGAGAAAAGGAACAGATACAGGGGAACCCCTCCAGTGAGAGTAACCCCCGGAAACAGGGGAAATTCACCCCGGCCCCTGAGACACCTCCTGAAGCCCCTGTCCTTCCCTTTGGGAGCTGAGACAAAGGAGGGAAGTTTCTGCACTGTAAGTTGAGGGGGAAATTCGTGCCTGGCCATCCCCATGCACCACTGAGGGAAAGAACAGATACAGGGGACCCCACCGGTGAGGCAACCCCAGAAACAGGGAGAGTATGTCCCAGTCCATCACGCCATCTTCTGAAGCCCCCTCCCTCCCCTCTGGGACTGAGAAAAGAGAGATGGAAGTCTCTGTTCTATAAGGTGAGGGGGAAAGTGTATTCCTGGCCGATGGTTGTCTTCACGAGCCACCTAGGAAAGGAAAAGATACAGAGGACCCCCACCACTGAGGCAACCCCGGAAACAGGGAGCTTATGCTCCAGTCTCCCCACGCCATCTTCTGAAGCCCTCTCCATACACCCTGGAAATTGAGACAAGAGAGAGGGAAGTCTCTGCACCATAAGGTGAGGGGGAAAGTGCATTCCTGGCCTACAGTCTTCCACTCGAGCCACTGAATAAAGGAACAGATACAGGGGATCCCTGCCAGTGAAAATGGGAAATTCACCCCAGTGCCTGCACCATCCTCAGAAGCCCCTGCCCTCCCCTCTGGGAGCTGGGACAAAGGAGGAAAGTTTCTGCACTATAAGATGAGGGGGAAATTCATGCCTGTATGTCCACTATCCCTGTACACCACTGAGGAAGAGATCAGATACGAGGAACCCCACCAGCGACAATAATCCCGGAAACAGGGAGAGTCTGCTCCAACTTCTGAAGCTCCCTCCCTCCCCTCTGGGAGCTGAGACGAGAGAGGGAAGTCTCTGTGCTATAAGGTGAGGTGGAAAGTGTGTCCCTGGCTGAGGGTTGTCCCTGCTATTCACTGAGGAAAGGAACAGATACAAGGGAACCCTCCAGTGAGAGTAACCCCAGAAACAGGGAGTTCACCCCGACCCCTCGGGGCCTTCTGAAGCCCCTGCTCTTTCCCCTCTGGGAGCTGAGATGAGAAAGGGAAGTCTATGTGCTATAAGGTGAGGGGGAAAGTGCATTCCTAGCCAACATTTGCCCCTTTGAGCTGCCAAGGAAATAAACAGACACAAGGAACCCCCACCAGCAAAAGTAACCCTGGAAACAGGGAGAATTCACCCCCCATGCCATCTTCTGAAGCCCATGCCCTCCCCTCTGGGAGCTGAGATGAGGGAGGGAAGTTTCTGCAGTATAAGTCCAGAGTAACAGTGCCAGGCTAGAACTGGCCACCAGTTCCTGACATCACAGTAGGAAAACACCAAAGAGATGGTTCCAATACCAGTGATACAGTGGCCCAACACCTAGAACAAATCAGACAACAAACAACAGGAAGAAGGAAAAATACAATTAAACAAATAAAACTTCAAGGGACGACCACACCACAAAAAGAAAATCATCTACCAGAACGCGTGTCAATGATGACACGGAAGAATGACAACGCCTACCAGACAGGGAATTTAAAAATGTCATGATTAAAAAACATGAAGAAAACAAAAAGGAAAAGAGGTAGAAATATAATTAGGGAATTGAAGGAAATTGAGTTCCTAAAGAAAGAAGTGAAGGAAATGCAAGACATTAAAGGATTATTGGAAGAGCTAAAGAACTCAAAGAAAAGCAACAAAAGCAGATTCAATGAAATGGAAGACTGAATCAGTACTATCGAACATAAAGACATAGAAAGAACTAATAAAAAGAAGGAAAAAGAAGCACGAGGGAAAAGGAATGAGGAAAGACTTCGAGAACTCTCTGACACTATGAGAAAAGGAAATATAAGAGTGATAGGAATCCCTGAAGGTGAGGAGAAGGACAAAGGAACCAAGGAACTATTCAAGTAGATAATCAAGGAGAACTTCCCAAACACAAGGAAATATGTGAAAATAGATATACAAGAAGCTAGAAGAGCACCATACTATCATAATGAAAGGAAACCCAGAGCAAGACATATAATGGTCAAGCTTTCGAGAGTGCAAGACAAAGAAAAAATAATGAAACAAACAAGAGGGAAGAAACAGCTAACCTATAAAGGAAAACCAATCAGGCTGACATCAGACTTCTCTGAAGAAACACTACAGGCAAGAAGAGAATGGACTGACATAATCAAAAACTCCAAATCAACAAATTCCAACCAAGAATACTTTATCCTGCAAAGCTCTCCTTCCTCTATGAAGAAAAAAATAAGGACCTTTTCAGACAAACAGAATCTCCAGAAATTCATTACTACTAAATCCCCACTCAAAAAAATACTCCAAGAAGTCCTAAAGCCCAAATCAGCAGAGCAATGACTAAGAAGATCAGAATAAAGCAAAGACTACAATCACAGAAAAGATAAACAAAATGGCAAAGACAGACTCCAATGTGTCAATATTAACCCTAAATATAAATGGTCTAAACTCATCAATAAAAAGACACAGAGTACTAAGCTGGATTAAAAAACAAAATCCAACTTTCTGCTGCCTCCAG
This sequence comes from Scalopus aquaticus, assembly GCA_004024925.1. NCBI lineage: Eukaryota > Metazoa > Chordata > Mammalia > Eulipotyphla > Talpidae > Scalopus > Scalopus aquaticus. The sequence goes on from PVIJ01018757.1 coordinate 23,467, forward strand.
GAAACACATTTAACTACAAAAGATAAGTTAAGCATAGACTGAAAATGAAAAGTTAGAAAACAATCCCACAAGCTAATGGACCAATAAAAAGGCAGGAACTTATATCAGATGAAATAGACTTCAAACTGAAAAAGGTTAAAAAGACATAGATGGACACTACATTATGATTAAGGAAAGAAATAACACTCATAAACATATATGCACCAAATAAAGGAGCACAAAAATATATAAGACAATATCAGCTCTGAAAACAGACATTAGAGAGAATATATATAGTAGGAGACTTCAACACTGCACTGTCACCAATGGACAGATCAATAAAACAAAAAATAAACAAGGACATTAGAATCCTAAACAAAGACCTAGACCTCGTGGACTTAACAGACATCTACAGGATGGTGCACCCAAAAAAATCCAAGTACACATTTTTCTCAAGTGTACATAGGTCATTCTCCAGAATTGATCATATATTGGGCCATAAGACAAACATCAACAGATTCGTCAAGATCAAAATCATCCCAGCTATCTTCTCTGATGATAAAGGCATTAAACTAGAAATAAATCATGAATAGAAAACAAGAAACCGGGCCTCCCAGGTGGCGCAGCGGTTGGGCGCTGCGCTGTGGAGCTGTCGGCAGCGGTGACGCGAGTTCGACGCCCGGCCGGGGAGAATCCCACATGGCGCGGCAGACCTCTCCTGCCTCGCCCACTGCTCCCCTCAGCAGTGTATTTCTGATCTGCCTGTTCTGCTCCCCACTCTGTCTCTGGTGAACCCTCTCGCCGCCCCACGCCTCTGGCCTGTACCTCAGCTTGTATGTATAAATAAAAAAAATTTAAAAAAAAAAAGAAAACAAGAAACCTACCCTCTTCATAGAGATTGAAATCCACACTACTGGAAAACCAGTGGGTTAATGAGGAGATCAAAGAAGAAATTTAAAAAATACTTTGAATTGGATGACAATGAGGGCACCACTTTCCAGAATGTATGGGACACAGCAAAAGCAGTAATAAGAGAAAAGTATATAGCAATACAGACCCACATCAAGAAACAAGAAACTACACAAAGAAACAACTTAATCTTTCACCTCAAAGAATTAGAAAAAGAACAACAAAAAACCCCAAAAACTTTGAGGATGGCACACATTAAAAATACAGACAACAACAAATGCTGGAAAGGATGTGGAGAAAAAGGAACACTTCTACACTGCTGGTATAAATGCGAACTGATCCAACCACTATGAAAAGCTCTATGGCAATTCCTCAGATTGCTGAAAATGGAGCTTCCATACAACCCAGCAATACCACTTTTGGGAATCTACCCAAAGGACACCAAAACACTAATCCAAAAGAATACATGCACCCTTATGTTCATTGCAGCACTGTTTACAATAGCAAAGGTATGGAAGCAACCCAGATGTTCAAAAATAGATGATTGGATCAAGAAGATGTGGTACATATACACAATTGAATACTATTCAGCATTCAAAGAATGAAAAAACATGCAATTTTCAGTGACATGGATGAATTAGAAGGGGTCAAACTCAGAGAAATAAGCCAGAAAAAAGGAGAAAAATATCGAATGATTTCACTTGTAACAGGATTATAGGGAAACCAAATAGGAGAGAGACACTCATCAGGGGGCAGAAGGGTTCGGGGAGAGGATAAGGGCATCAAATAGAGTAGAAAAGGACACAAGGGATCACGGAGATGGATCACAGGTCAATTGGTGGTGGGTTACCCAAGGAGAATACAAAATGTAAAAGATATAAATAACAATAAAAATATATATTTTTTTTTCAAAAAATGGGCAGAAGAGCTAAAAAGACACTTCTCCAAAGAAGAAAAGCAAATGGCCAATAGGTATATGAAAAAAATGTTCAACATCACTTATAATCAGGGAAATGCAAGTCAAAACCGCAATGAGATACCACCTCGCACCTGTGAGAATGGCGCACATTAAGAATTAGAGGGGATCATACTCAGTGAAATAAGCCAGAAAGAAAGAGAAAAATATCGAATGGTTTCACTTATAACAGGACTATAGGGAGGCCGGGTGGGAGAGAGACAA
>PVIJ01018758.1:0-25507 GCA_004024925.1 Scalopus aquaticus
AAATAGTACTTCGCCACAAATAGAGCAGAAATTGCCCACGCTATTAACGCACTTTCAAGGCATTACTGTTCTGTATTGTGCCTAAATGGAGAAAATAATAACAGTTCTATGGAACAGTAGCTTAAACTGTCTCGCACAAAGACTGAAATATTTTCAGTGCTCAACCTTTGCAATAGGGCTTTATCTAGTGCACTGCTGATGTCAGTTTCAGCAGCCACCTGGCAGTAGTATTGCATTGCATCAGAAAATGATGCAGTCAACTCTGGATGATGTGTGCATGATGGTATTATGCAATGCGATGCATACTACATCATTCTAGGCTGATTTAGGATGTTGTTTCAGTCCTACTGGATAAATTTACACGGTGAAACATAAAATGAATTCTATGAAATATCTTCAAAATGAGAGCTAATAAAAAAATTTCAGGGTTATATTCCTGTTCAGCACACCAAGATACTACAGATTAGGGCCTTTTTAAGTCAGTAATGATCTCAATGTTGACCAGTGTTATGCTAGAGTCCATAATTCCATATATTTAAATGTTTCATTTTTACATCATCATTTTGAAGGTTGAATTATGAATGTTAGTTACCTTAAAACCTTGTGTAAGCTTTTCTTCATATTTGAAAAATAGAAACCCTTTGTTATGAGAAAATTTGGTGTTAATTATGAAAGTCTAGGGTAAACATAATTGTTTATAGGTGAGGTTACTTGCATTTGGAAGTATTTCTATTTCTTAAATTTCATTTTTCCCAAAGAAATGTTCCCTGAATAGTCTCATTCCACATCCTGTCCTAATTTTAGCAATGCTAAGAAGCTTTTGATTGAAATCTAAAGATCAGCTTTTGCTATGTACTATAAATCACAGTGATCTTACTAACAGTATATAATTTCTGTTTTAAAATATAGTGCTTTTCCCTGTATAATAAACTTTCCTTTTTCCTTTATTTAAATTTCAAATGTCACCTTTCTTTCCCCTGAAAAACCATCGATTTGAGAGCCTAAGACTGAAGTTAGAAATTACTGCTTCTCTAAGTGGAAATATGTTTTAATATATTTCTGCAAGGTACTAATAATTTTGGTCAGATTTTGAGACATTTTTATTACTTACAGTCATGCCTTTTATATATGCAGAATGAGCATAGATCCAGGTCCAGTTAGGTTCCATAATTTGACAACCATATTGTTTTGGGAATAGACCCCTTTCCAGTACTCTGTCATCGTACTTTTGAAAGAATGGTAACAGAAAAATGTGAAGATACTATAGTAGCCTGCTTGACCTGCTGTAACTAAATACCATAGATTGGGGGCTTAAACAGTAGACATTTACTTTTCGTAATTCTAGAGGCTCTTTTCTCTTAAGGACACTGATCCCGTCATGTGGGGGGTAGGATACAAACATTCAGTGTATAATAGATGCTTAAATGAGCAATTGACCTTTTTTTTTAAACTCTGGAGAATGGGTCAGAACAAAAATTGGTTAAAATGCTAAAGCCATAACTTGACAACCATTGGTGCTCTCACCTTAATATGATAGCTTGATTATTCTAGGCTTGAACTGAAGCTTTTTTCCTGTGCTGTAGACAACAAATTTTAATAGAAATTGTGATTTTAAAATGTGTGTTTTCGAAGATAATGTTAACAACTTTTATTTTTCAAGTTCTATGAACAATCACCAAAGGGTGTTGGCAGACATTCTTGAGATGATTTTTTTATACCTCAGAAATACACTAAAAACTAACAAAAATGTCAGTTCAGTAGAGAGCAACATTCTTTATCAATTTAAATTTTTTCCAAGTTGACTAGAACCTGATGAAACTGAAATTAGAAAGCATCAAACAGTAGTCATTCTATTAGTCTTGCAGTGATTTTTCAGGTTAGTTAAGGACATTTGAATGGCCGTTGATCATACATGGCTTTTGAAATTTTGGTTAAGACCCATTGAACACTTCTTATATCTGTAAGTAAATAAATTTCTATTCAGAGTTAATTAAGTTATAGTGGCTTATGCCTTTTTTATGTAAGGAGTAACAGATTTTATTAGAAGCATAGAGACTCAGTGGAATCATAGATAACTAAAATGGTTAGGTTAATGTGGTATTATAGTTAGTTGACTTTTATTTTTTTTTTGGTCAACTGTTATCCAAAGGTATTATATTTATTTGCTTAAATCTTAAAATATATTGAAACACTTTCGTGATTCAGTAACATTTTATAGATTTAAACCTTGTACTGATTTAAAAGGTTTACTAATGCATCATTTATAAACAATATAGTTTAGGGCAGCAGTTCTCAACTAGGAGTGATTTTGCTTTCCTTGGAACTTTGGCAGTATCTAGAGTAGTGTGTGTGTGTGTGAGAGAGAGAGAGAGAGAATATGAGAATATGCATGAATGTGGTGGGAGAGCGGTGAGTACTGGCTTCTAGTAGATAGAGGCCAGGGATGCTACTAAACTTGTATAGGGCAGCCCCCACCACAGAGAATTACTGAAAGCAAAGTGTCTGTAGTACCAGTATTGAGAAACCCTGGTTTAAGTTTATAATGAGTCTGTCACAATTGTTCCATTAAAAATATTTACCAGAGGCACCGAAGATAATTCTAAAATACTTAGACTAAAAATTCAAAAATTTTTTGAATGAAACAACTAACTCTCGAAATGATTGCTTTGAGGAATGTAATTATAGGAGTGACTCAGGTGTGCTTCTTGAAGTTGTAAGTTGTTTCACTGGCTGCAGTGAATCTGAGGGAGATTTAAAGGAGTAGAGGAAGTTTTAGTTAACCCTGGACTTAGGATTTGTTCCTCTCAGTATTGGCTGCCCAATAGTGAAGCCAGGTTATTTAAGAAAAAGGCAATGTGTCCTTTCCTTACCGCTAGCTTTCTCTCCCCATCCTAAATGTGAACACAGTCAGAGCAGACTTTAAGTTTGACTTAGGTGGTTATGACTCTTTTCTACAGCTTTGAATTATAGGCACTCTTACAACTGCTGTTTATCTAGATCTTACTGATAGGATTTAGCTACTTGTGGGTCCCCCCCCACCCCTCCAAGTACATACTCATAGTTTCAGGAACTTTCTCTGGTAAGAGTGAATTCCATAGTTTATGGGAAGGTAGACTATAACTGCTCAGAAAGTATGTGATCTGGAAAAGGAAGTGTGCCTTTGATCAAAAGCTTGGAAGAAAGACACTGTTACTTATCTAGAATTGTTGCCTCAGACTGACTTAAAAATTACTCAGATCTTTAAAAATCAGCTTATTTTACAGCAATGTGAATTAAATTTATCCTGGGTAATATTACCATATTTTTAGTAAAGAACCTCTTTCTTCAGCTGAAGGCAGCCTCTTAAACACGATTTTTATTCTTTTTTTTTTTTCTTACAGGTCTACTTCCCCAGCAGGGCAGCATCATTCTCCTATATCTTCTAGACATCACTCATCTTCCTCACAGTCAGGATCATCTATTCAAAGACATTCTCCTTCTCCTCGTCGAAAAAGAACTCCTTCACCATCTTATCAGAGAACAATAACTCCGCCTTTACGACGCTCTGCTTCTCCTTACCCTTCCCATTCTTTGTCTTCTCCTCCAAGAAAGCAAAGTCCCCCAAGACATCGTTCTCCAATGCGAGAGAAGGGGAGGCATGAGCATGAACGCACTTCACAGTCTCGTGACCGGCGTCATGAAAGGAGGGAAGGTATGCACTGTAATTTATTTTAAATTTTTTCAGAGTACATGATTATTTAAATAGATATTTTCTTTATTATAAATTGGACAGTCAGATTTATTGTTATAATTAGGGATAGATGAGACCTGTGTCATATTTAGTCTTTGTAACACACAGAGGTATTTGAGGGCAGTAGAAGTATTTAATGATATGGGGATATAAGCTTTTAAATAAGCTTTTAAATATATGTAAGTGGGCATTTATATGTATACTAAGTTGATACTTTCTTAAGGTGTTTTACTTGAGTCTTCTAGATTTTTGCCCATTTGATTTTTAAAGTATCACTAATTGCCTAATTAGTTCTTTAAAACAATAGAGACGTGTACGGAAGAAAAGCAGCAAACCACAGAGTAGAATTTAAAAGCATCAGAAGTGTTCTGATAAAGAGGTGAGGGCTGAGGGAAATATTTAGAAGATCGTTGCAAACTAAGTGATTAATTTTCCAGGTGTAATTCAATTAAGTAGCAAAGCAGTGTCCTTTCTAGATCCTTAAGAATTAAATTAACTTTGGGTTTGCTAGTTCCTGTTCAAGCTGAGATAGTATTATTACCTGGCACTATATCTCTCATCTTTTCTATACTTCCTATTTAAGTTTCTTGTCCTGATTTATTTAACTTAACAAGTCTAGCTTCTCCTGAGGTAGCATTTGAACATAATGAATACTTAGGCAGTACTTGCTTACTTGCAACATTTCTCTTTAATATGTATTTGAAAAGCCTTTCTGTGAGTATAGTACAGTAGTCTCCAGTGAAACATGTTGAACCTAGTTATTTTCTTCCTATCAACAGTGCAAGCAATAATTAATCAAGTTATTTTACTTAAGAAGATGGGTGCATAGGTAGGGACCGGAGTGAGCACCTATTTTATAGAATTTTTCCTTGTGTACATGATTTTGGAAACAGATCAGCACAACAGTATTTATGGAACATTGGTAAGATGGGAAAATTCTCTTATACTTATCTATTAATTTTAATAAGGTATTTAGCTAGATTTGACCTGGATTACATACAGTATGCATTTAGTGGTAACTTATTGAATGAATTATTATTTCCAAACATAATTTAGTAATTTAACTCATTAAAGAAGGGGAAATAGTATGCAGTTTATAGGAATGCTTTTTACAATAAGAATGGTTTGTTACAGGAAGAATCCTTTTAATAATGTGTAAGTTTAGGTTCTTTAAAAGGAAGATGTTTCTTTAATCTTCCATTTAAAAGATGTGGCAAATATTTGTTCCTCTCTACTTAGGTATCATTTTCAGAAATGACAGTAATTTTAGTAAAAGTATGGCGATTTAAGTAAAGAACAAAATATAGTAATATGTAATTGTTAAGATGGGTGAGGGCATCATTACAAAAAGTACCTAGTACCAAGTGAACATAATTTTGGGCACAGTTGCTGTTGGAGGAGGACTGCAGGGATGCGTGTATACAAAAATGAATGGAAACACAGTGGTTTCTTACTGAGTGCTTCTCTCTTTACATGATATTTGTGGACTTAAGCATATGTACAAAGTATTTGATTTGAGAATCTAGGGGGTCTTGTGGATTCTAGGTGTTTGGATGCTTGAGAATAGTCTATGGTATGGGCTAGTCACTGGGGACAAAGAGAAGCCAAACTGAATATATCATGTCCTAGGAATAAAGCAGCTATAGTTGGTTAAAAAGCCTCAGATAGCGGGGCATTTCCAGAGTAATAGCAAGTTTGGAAGGATAAAAGGACAGGATTTGTTCTTTGAAGTTTTCATGCTAATTCTTTGACTTCATATCAGATCTGTGATATAATCAATTTATGCCTATTATGGACATGTTTATAGAATAGTTTCCAGTCTTTGCAAATTCCCATGAAATACGGGGTTGACATTATCATTTCAACTCTGGATCTGATTTATATAGTGAAAAGTTTGGATTAAATTATCAGTGACGTTCATTCTAGCTTTATAAAAACTGGAATTGTGTCTTTATTTTTCTATGAGATGTTAGAGAATCCTTTTCTAGTAGTAAAAACTTTAGACAGGAGTGTGATTCCATTAAACAGTTCAGGAAAAGACCGGGTGAAAAACAGTATCTCTTTACTGGCCAACTAACCAACTATAGGCTACTCTCAAGTGCTTAAGTCCATTTGAGGTGGTCATGTATAGTCTAGACTTGGTGCGATAATGGTAGGGTTGATTAAAGTAATTGCATCTTTGAATCTGAAAGTGGTTTTAAGCCACCATAGACATGAGATCAGTTTATTTATTCTAATTGTTTAAAACCTAGAAGTACAGGTAAGTTGGGATAGGGGAAGACAGTGTTCATAGTTTATATAAGTGTGAATAGAATTATGTTTGGAATTTACTAAGTAGGATGGTTTTAATTTTCTTTAGCCGTGTTTATTTTTTTTTTATTTTCTTCATAGGATGTGAACAGTCATTGTAATAAATATTTTTAAACTGTATATTATACTGTCTAATTTTCCAAAATTTTGTGAAAGAAATTATAGTTGATTCCCAAAATTGCATTACAGAGATGAGAGGGAAAAGGGATAGAGAAAAGGACACAAGGGAAGAACGAGAGTATGAACAGGATCAAAGTTCTTCTAGAGACCATAGAGATGACAGAGAACCTCGAGATGGTCGGGATCGGAGAGATGCCAGAGATACTAGAGACCGAAGAGAACTAAGAGACTCCAGAGACATTCGGGACTCCAGGGAAATGAGAGACTATAGCAGAGATAATAAAGAGAGCCGTGATCCCAGAGATTCTCGGTCTACCCGTGATGCCCACGACTACAGGGACCGTGAAAGTCGAGATGTTCATCGAAAAGAGGATACATATCAGGAAGAATCCCGAAGTTATGGCAGAAACCATTTGAGAGAAGAAAGTTCTCGTACTGAGATAAGGAATGATTCCAGAAACGAGTCTCGAAGTGAAATTAGGAATGATCGGATGGGCAGAAGTAGGGGAAGAGGTCCAGAGTTACCTGAAAAGGGTAAGGTTTTTGATTTGCCTGTGAACTATATCTTGTACATTCATGTAGTCATAATTAATTCTCGTAAGGTTTCTTCTCTAACCATGTTATTCCTTAAATTCATTATCATTTTGCCAAAGTAATTTTAGTTAATTGAATTTGTGATATTCTCTGTAATTTCTGAATAGGAATTATTAGCTAAAATAGAAGATAAAAGGGACTGACCTACACTCTTGGTTGAGTGATAACCAGTTATGCCTACCATCTTGATTGATATGGAACACTAAGCAAAAGGCTAAAAAGTACAGTCAAAAGTAATTTCTAGTAAACAGGAATACATACAAAATGATCAATAAAATGGGCAAAATTGATGGTGTAGAAATGACTGATTTGCATTCTTCAGCATTTGTGCTTCCTTCAAATCATCATATATTAGGATCTTGCCTTTTTTCTTATCTTTCCTTTGAAAGCATTTACCATCACTTAGTCTCTACTGACATAAGTGCATTTGACTGTTTCTAAATTGCTTAGACTGAATTAACTTTCACCTCTGTCTTCCTCTCTCCCCATTGTCCTGTCTCCCTTCCCCCAAGACTCTGCTGTAGAATTCTGATCACTTATTCTTTCCGAGTCTGATGGTCTGTCCTGGTCGGTATAACAGCTTTAGTTATATTGCTACTCTGGTATAGCTGTCTTGGTTGTTCTTGGCCCTTTGCTTTTTCATTTTTAATTTTTAAATGAGTTACTGGTTTTTAAAATTTCATGAAAAACTTTTGGATTTCCATCTCATATATTAATTTATATATTTTTTCTATTGCAGTCAAATATTTTATTCCTGGGTACCCTCTGTTTTTGTTGCCATTGTAAATGGTACTTAAAAAAAAGTTTTTTTTTTTAATGATGCATTCACTTGATTCAAAGTTTCAAAGTCGCAAAAGAATATGTAGTTAAAAAAAACTCCTTTTTACCCCAACCCTTATTCCCCTCTTTTGCCAGTTTAGTATGTGTCCTTCCTAACAGTATTTTATGCAAGCAGATATGTATGTCCATTCATTTTCTCCTCTGGTTTACAAATACAATTTTTTTAAACTTATATTTCAAAACAAAACTATACTGCTCTCTGCCCTGCTGTTTTCACTTGACTGAACTTTTTTTACTTGAATTACAGATTGAGGTTATTGTAGTAATTAGAGATTTCTGGGTGTGTTTTTTTGTTTGTTTGTTTTGTTTTGTTTTCCTTGAAGCTGTTGAAGTAAGTACATTTTCCTGAAATTTTTTTTTCTGTATTTTTTGTAAAGATATTCCTAAATTTCTTTTTTTAATCCTCTGTTAATTTCTATAATTATTTTCCATTATTTTTTCTTAATCTTGCCAGAAGTTTTTCCATTTGACTCTTCATAGAACTAATCTTTGTTTTTATTTATATTCTTTTGTATCTCTCTTGTTCTGTTTCATTAATTTCTACTCTTTTATGTCCTACTCTGTTGTGAAATGTGTAGTATTTATAATAGTAACAATTCTAAACACTTTCTGAATTTTAGTATGATTTCCACTTTGACTCATGAGTTAGATAGGAATAAAATTACCAACCATGCTTTTAAATATTTTCCTTCCCCCTAGCTTAGCTGTCAAGAAAGGTTCTGTTTGAAGTCACTTCTTTGGTATTTGTTATGACTTAATTTATGTCTCCACAGTCAGTTTTTCAAAATGTTCTGCATATGCATTGAATGGTTGAATGCAAAATATGTTTCTAAGATAGTTAACTACATTTTTAAATCTAGATTTGATTTTATTTTTGTCTCTTTCATTACAAAGATTTGAGTTAAATCTACTGTCATTGTGGATTTGTTAATTTGAAATATGATCAGTTTTACTCTAAATATTTTCGAGTTTTGCTATGAGGCAATTTATTATTAAGGCAAATTATTCTTTCCATCATTATAGTATGTCCGTTTTTCTCCCTAATAGTGACTTTTGTCTTGAAGGTTATTTTGCCGACAGATTTCTTTTGGTTTATATTAGTTTGATAAATCTTTCCCATCCTTTCAGCCTTTCTGTATCTTTCTGTTTTAAAGTGACCCTAAAATACCTTACAATTATTAGAAATGTGTTGAAACTAATTACTGTATCTTCCTTGATTTTTTCTTTTTAGCTTCCTTTCATTTTTCATCTCTATCTCTTCTAGATCATATCCTCATGTGGCTTTTATTTTCTTTTTTACTGGTTTTCTTTTAGCAACTTATAACCTGATATTTAGCCTTTCCTTTCTAGATTTTATATGTAATAAACCTTTTACTCTTTTTTAAAGGAATGCTTTTGAATTATTTCTGGTCCTTAATTATTAAAATAGTCTTTATAAATATATTAGTTATTAAACTACACTAATTAGAATTATGATATAATCCTTTTGGGCATATAGCCTGTTATGTGTAAGGTGTGTGGGTGTATGTGTAGCTTTATATAGTTTTTATTTTTAAATCACTTTATTAAGGTACATTTCACATTTTAAAAATTCTGCATATTTGATAAGCGTGGAGATATGTATACATCCATGAAACTATCACAGCAATCTGTGCCATAAACATATCCATCTCCTGTAGAAGTTTCTCCTGCCTTCTTTCTTTATTACTACTTTTATGTGTATGTGATTGTCATTTAGATCTGCCCTCTTCCAAATTTTTGAGTTCCCAATATAGTATTATTAGTTATAGGCACTACTTTGTACAATGTATATCTAGTATTCATTCGTCTTAGGCCACTGTAACTTTTTATCCTCTGACTGATATCTGCCTTTTTCCTTCTTCCCCTGGCCGCCACCATTATACTTACTGCTTCTTTGAGTTTAACTTTTTTGGGGGGGAAGGTAATATGGGTTTATAACTATATGAATTTAAAGGTACAGATTTTCACCTCTAAAAATGTATGTTACCCACCACCCTCCTTTATACTGCACCTTATCCTCAATTCCATATGTAAGTGGTATTATGTAGTATTTGTCCACTGTCTCTGACTTATCTCACTTAGCATAATGTTGTCCAGGTTCATCTCTTTATTGCAAATGGCAAGATATCTTTTTTAAGGCTGAATAATTCCATGTGAAAAATACTCCATTTTCACTATAAACTAATCAGATTAATAAAATATTTTCATTATCTTCATGATATTTTTGTGAGTTAGATAGCAATCAGTAGTTTTTATTTTTTGTTTCGGGTTTGGGTTAATTGAATTGAGTCTTGTTTTGTGATTCCATTATAACACTTCTTTTGTAAACAGGAAAAAACTGGGAGTTAGTGTACCCAAGTCAGTCATTAGAACAGTGAATTTTCTGTTCCAACATTTTAATATTCTTTCAACAATGATTAAGACACTTTGGAATTTATATAAAGCACCCTTATATGTTCTGAGGGAGAAAAGATTGTGATTGATGAAACTTGTTGAAGAAAGCAAATGTATTAAACATTTATGTGAATATTCTCTGTTTAGGAAGTCGAGGCACGAGAGGGTCTCAAATTGATAGTCACAGTGGTGGTAGCAACTATCACGACAGCTGGGAAACTCGAAGTAGCTACCCTGAAAGAGACAGATACCCTGAAAGAGACAACCGAGATCAAGCAAGGGATTCTTCTTTTGAGAGAAGACATGGAGAGAGAGATCGTCGTGACAATAGAGAAAGAGGTTTGTCAAATAAATACTGCTAAGTAGTGACCAACATTGGGAGAATTGGTTATTTTAATCAATTTTATTTTTCATATAAAATGTCTTTTTAAGATTCATGTTTGATGCCACACTGGAAACATATAATCTTTTTGTTTACTTGGCTTAGGAAGAGAGTCTGTAAATAGCTAGTTATACTATTAACTAATTAGAAATAGTGTGAGAACTAGGATGCCCCGATGTGTGTTTGTCACTTTCACTGCCCTTTAAAGAATGGAGATGTGTGGGTGTGTTTCAGGCATTTGAGATTCAGGAGATAATTGTTTCTCATCTGAGCCGCCTCCTCATTCACTCACTACCTGTGCAGGAAGAATCAACAACAAAATAAAATTATGTAGGTCTGGGGATTGTTTGGAGAAATATTCTTACTCATGTTTCATTTTAAGTATATGCAATACTTTAATTGATCGTATAGTCTTGTATATCCTAAGCAAAAGACTTTCTGGTACTGTACTCGATGAACTCTTAAATCATTTCTGCAGCAAGATTACTAGATGACATTTAAGAAGGGTTAAAAGTACTTTATTTAACAAGCTTTTCTAAAAGTCTGTATGTATTAGGACCTTGAAGTATTTAATATCATATGAAGGTCTTCTTAACTTTGGCTGTTACTAAAGTGAGGTTTGCTGTATTGCTGAGATTTGTGTAATACCTAACTTGATGGAGTAGGGAACTGAATATTGATGCTTCATTGTGGGTTTGAATCCAAGATGTACCCTTATCTTGAATATGGATAGTAATCAGATGACACAATGTACTTTTGAGGTCAGAGATAAGAGTTGGGTGGGTTTAGTGCATTTGTATTAAATATTTGCAGGATTTTCTTAGTTATATATGGCCCTGGAATTTATATGTTCTGTGTTGATACCTGAAATTATTTCTTCCCTAATACTGATTCAACTCTCTTTCCTTCCTTCAGTCTAACACCATGTCCTGGTAATACCTTTTTTTAATAGCTTTTTTTTCCCTTTAACTACACGTGTATTGAGTTACCAAGAACTTTGATAGTTGCTTAGTAAATACTCTCTGTCTTAGTATTCTTTATATTATTAAGTTGGACTGTGTGTGTGTGTGTGTGTGTTTATGTCTATTCCGTTAAAATTTTGTTGTCCTTACAATATTCCTGTGAGTAGTATAGTTATGATAAGAGAATTTGTGTTTCACAATTCAGGAGAATGGAGCTCAGAAAAAGATGTGATTTTTTTTTTTTTCCCCCTCCCAATATTACAGAGAAATGAGTTTCAGAGTTGAGATTCAAACTCAGGCCTTCTGCTGCAAGTCCTGTTTTCTATTTTACTTTACTATAATCATTTCAGTAAATACCAGCTGTGTTTACTGAAATACAGTTTTGAGATTAATAGTATATTCTACAAATACTATTGAATATCTATGCTTTTTACTAGATTCTTAGAGTAAAATAGTTCTTGTGCTTACAGAATTTAAAAGGGGAAAAGTTCTATCCCTTATCCCCAAAAGGAAGGTGATATTTAAGGGCTATCAGGAGAACAAACAAGAGACCCAGATAGAAATAAAGATGAGAGGGACCTATTTTAGGTACTGTTGATGAAAATTTGAGGAATTGATATTTATGCAGAGTAAAAATATTCTGTGTAGAGAGTGTGTGCCAATTCCCTAAGATGAAAAATAGCGTAACATTGTCCTAGAATTTGAAAAAAACACCAGTGTGGCTCAAGTGTGGTGAGCAAGAAGGAGATTGATAGAGGCTGAGGGTAGAGATTTAGCCAGGCATCTCATTCTATGCTCAGGAATTGAACTGTTTCCTTCATTTCTTCACAAGCTAATTAAAGTACAAATAGAAAATTTGAAGTGTGACAGGTGCTACTATTACAGAAAGTTCTGTGAGAAGACAAAGGAACAAACAGAATTCTGAGGAAATCCAAGAAAAACTCCTAAAGAGTAGATATCTGAATTAAGGCCTGATGGATAAATTAAATTGGTAGAATGAAACCATGGAAGAAATACTCTTCTGGGAGAGGTTAAACAATAGCATATGCTTTGGAGTATTAAAAAAAAATTATGAGGTTGGAGTAGAGGTATGCTATAATTGATAGGGAAGGGAAGAAACTAGGAAAAATCTTCCTTTTTCCTAGTGAGACTAGGTGAGACTATAGACCAGATTGTAAATAGCCTATGAAGTCAGGCTACTAATTTTGGATTTTACTACCATTTCCCTGCCTACAAGTTAGCTGTTTTTAAACAGGTGGAGGAAATATTTTCATTAAAAATGTCTTGAGAGTCTGGGGAAAAGACTGGAGATGAGGGTAGAAACCAATAAGGCTGGATAATACAGACATCTAAGAAGAGCTAATCACAGTCTGAGTTAATATTAGCTGTAAGGATGGGGAGAAGGAATGGAATAAAAATTTTTTTGAGAGTGTATTGATGGCACTCAGATGTGAGACTTGGACAACTCTGAGATTTCTAGCTTTCACAAAATGGGAATATCATTCCTTATCTAGGGAAATCTGTAAAGAGAAGCACATCTTTGAGCACATTTAGGGGGAAGATTGTTTAGAATTTTAAGGTGATACTATGTCCTTTTCATTTTCTTTGAAGTGCGGAACATTGTCATTTTGATTGTGAAAATTAAATATGTGTACAAAAAAAGTATCTTAGTAAAATAAAATAGTCTATTACCAGACATTGGTATAATCAGAATATTCAAGTGTGAATTGCTGTAAGTTGCAATGTGGAATTTATTTCGGGTTGCTTTTATAATCATTGTGACATTAATATGACCCTCTAAATGAGAAGTTGAGACAGTCTAGTCTAAGACATGATTATATGCGTTCTAGGAATCCAATGTGTGGTATTTTAAATATAAGTTGGTTTCAACAAAAGTAGAAGGGTTTAAGAGAACTAACTGCCAGTCTTTATGTTCAAATGAATCTCAGTGGCTTTGGAAAGTCAACTTCTGGATTAATTGCTTTGTATTTTAGAAGGAGTGAAAGGGGCTAGATAAGGCTTCAAGTTTGTTGTAGAGCTTAATTCTGTGTACTTTTTTATTTTCATCTGTTAATATGAACAGATGTCTTTTTTCATACGTAATATAAAAGGAAATTCAAATTACTTTATTGAACCCTTCCCTAGGAACAGTCTTATTCTGCTTAATAAATTGATGTTAGATATTCCTTTTGTAAATCCATTGGCCATATTGCAATGTCTCCTTTATGACTAACTGGCAAACAAATAGTATGAAAATAGAACCATCACAGCAGCCTAGATCCTACCATAGTGAACTACTTTCAAAAATGGCTCTCTCTCAGGAAAAGTTTATGCAATTTTCTTACACATTTTTTGAACTCTAAATTTCCTGCTCAGCTGAGCATCTGAGCAGTGTGTATTCACTTTTTCTGTGTTTATATGATTCCGTGTATTAGGGGGAAAAAATAAAATAATGATGAGGTTATAGTTATCTTTTAAGAAAACAGCTCTTCATCTGGGTACTCAATTATATTAAGACTTAACTTCTTAATAGTTATTAATTAATAAATAATACATAGGCCACTAACATAAAACAATTTTTACATTTGATTATTTCAAGATTGCTAAGCATCAGTACCCTTAATATTCTAGTTTATGATAAATTGATATTGCAGCAACAAATATTGACATGTTTTATTCTACTATATTTTCCGCACATAGTAGCTGCACTTTGATGTGTATTTATTTTGGCCTGAATTAGAGGTGTGACTTACGAGGGAAATTTTTTTTTTCCTTCAGCTCCTATGTTCTACACCTCCTGCTGCCCCTATCCTTTGCCACCAGTGTTCTCAGGTCCTGCTGGGGGGACAGAGAAGATCAGAGGTGAAGGGTAGAGATGGCAGAAAGTGGGGTTGGAGCAGTGGGCTGGAGGTAGGGTAGGGAGCATGCAGAGAAAGATAAAGGTGGATCAGAGGGAGGTGGGAGGGGGTTGATGGGGAGCAGAAAATATGGTAGTTAGAGGGCAAATAAAAACTACCTTAAAGAAAAAAATGTTTTTGAACATCTAGGGGTGATTATTTGGATGATTAAATTAAAAGTAAATATAGTACCTGGTTTATATTTGTTGCCAGTGTGACCCTATACACAGATAAAATCTAAGATTTGCCATACTGTCTTACCAATAGGTTGTCTGTCTAATTAATCACTGACAAAACTTGATTTTCATTGTAGATCAAAGACCAAGCTCACCAATTCGACATCAGGGAAGGAATGACGAGCTTGAGCGTGATGAAAGAAGAGAGGAACGAAGAGTAGAGAGAGTGGATGATAGAAGAGATGAAAGAGCCAGAGAAAGAGATCGGGAGCGAGACCGAGAACGGGAAAGAGAAAGGGAGCGTGAGCGGGATCGGGAAAGAGAGAAAGAAAGAGAACTAGAAAGAGAGCGGGCTAGAGAACGTGAGAGAGAAAGGGAGAAAGAGAGAGACCGTGAGCGAGAGAGAGACCGTGACCATGATAGAGAGAGGGAGAGAGAAAGGGAAAGAGACAGGGAAAAAGAACGGGAGCGAGAGCGAGAAGAAAGGGAGAGAGAAAGAGAGAGAGAACGGGAGAGGGAGAGAGAACGAGAGCGGGAACGTGAAAGAAATAGAGAAAGGGATAAAGAAAGAGAGCGTCAGAGGGACTGGGAAGATAAAGACAAAGGACGGGATGAACGCAGAGAAAAGCGAGAAGATATCCGTGAGGACAGGAATCCAAGAGATGGACATGATGAGAGAAAGTCAAAGTAAGCATGGTTTCTGCTAATTTTTTTAAAGTTATATTTCAATAAAGCATTTGAAAAGTTCCATTGAGAGCTTTTCAGTGTGCTCTTAATATCCTGTTCATTCTTTTTCCACACTATATTTTCCTGTTTTCAACTTCATGTATATGTCATTCAAAATCTTTTGAGTTGTCTTTTAAAAATGTAATTTTTCCAGTCTACAATTTCTATCAAGGAATATAATTATTTTTGTTTACTGTACCCTTTCTGATCACACATTGACTTATTCAGTTGCCATTGACTTATTTTTTAACGAGACTCCAATATAAAAGTGACAGAATCAGTGAACTTGTGTTCTGTCACAACTATTTTATAACTATTTAATAGTGCTGACTAGTCCGGCCTTTGCTATTCTAGATAATCCTTCATGAGTACTTGTAAATTTAGGGTACTACCCCCCAGGCTAGAGAAGCATTCACAGTGTCTTAGAACTGAGGGAGTTCCTGTTACCACTGCATGGCTTGACTTGTTGTGATATGACTATATTCAGATTCTCAAAACTTAAGGAATGTTATTTCTCCACTGTTTTTTTGCTGTGATAGGCCCTATCTCAGGAAGGCCTGAGATATAATGGCTGTCATGACTAAGCTGGACTCAGGGTTATACTGCTCAGCTTAGCAGCCCTCTGTGTTGGGGCACTCACTAGTTGAGAAGTAGACAAGGGAGCTAAGCCAATGCTTGTATCCAAGAGTTCTCTGTACTCAAGTTGCTGAGTTTTTAGTTTTATGGTCACAAAACCAAACATCGTAATTAACTGCTTAACACTTTGTGTGCCAGTGCCCTTTAAATTTACCAACCCTTGGGGCCGGCCATTTTCTGTGCCACCGCATGAATGGTAGAAGCATTCAATAAAACACACCCAACTCCTGAACTACTGGATATAAAAAAAAACTGTAATATCACTCATAAAACACCTTACACTTTCACCAAAACAATGTGTAAAGCTTCTAGACTGAGTACGATCAAAGAAATAGCTCCTAATAGTTCCAAATAAATCCACCGTGGCATGAAAAACCGGAGACTAGATGAACACATATTAATACGTGAGCCGGCCACCTGATACTGGTGACAAAAAAACATACTAATACGTGAGTGGACCACAAAGTGTTAAGAAAAATAATTGGAGTAAAAGGGTGGTTATGTTTGCTAAAACAAACTGGAAGTAATTTATATATCTGTTTCTTTGTCCCTACCTCTACTTTAATTTGCCTAATGGGGAATACAGGCTTCCTGCCTTAGGGTTTTTTTTTATCATTGCTATTTTGGGTTATGGTTATGGGCAAACAACATAGCACAGAAATGGAGGCATCTTCTGTTAGGTCTTGGATTTCCTTCAGTATACATCCCAGGTTTTCTGTAATCCTCTGGCTTCCCTCTATCCACATTTAAAAAATGTCTTAACTTGAAATTCAGTTATTACCTTTAACACATCTAGGTACATAATAGTGAGTTACTTTTTTCCCCTCCTCTGACCTTGTTAGCTCTTTATCTGAGATTGAAATTTTGAAATCTTTGTTATTTATATTATCCGGTCCTGTAAATTGACTAGTATTTTTCCATGTTTCTGATCTCTGCTTTTAATAGCAAAAGTTACTTCTGATTTTTTTGTGGCTAAACAATCCAAGTGTTTGACAGGGGCCCCACAAATGTAAGCATCAAACAGCTCTATAAATAGATACATGAGAAGTTTTCATCAATTATGTTGTCATTTCAGGAGTTGAATTTATCTAGCACTTTAACTACTTACAGATGATTTATTTAGGTTTGCTGAACTTCCATAGTTCTCATTTTATTCTCATTTTGTTACTGTACATTTTCTTGGCATTAATTTTTTTTTTATTTTCACTTATGCTAGTATATCAGTTATCTCATGCTGTTAGTCAAATCACCCCAAAAGATTTTCTTACTGTTTTTGTTCATTTGGGCTGGACTCAGCATAGCAGTTCTTCTGCTAATCAAGTGAGCTTGCTCATTCATGTGTCTATAGTCAAATCTCATTGTTCATCCAGGTCTGAATGGCCTTGCTTACATGGTACAGACTTTTGTTAGGTCATCTCATTTCTCTACGTGACCTCTCATTTTTCAGTTATTTTTATTTTACATGCTGCTTTGTCATGTAATGGTAGAAACATGCCATGAGGGCAAAAGTAGAAGCTTTAAGACCTCTTGAGTCCTAACTCTCCAAATTTACAGTGTCTCTTTCACCACATTCTCTTGTCAGAGCTACTGACCCAGCCCAGATTCAAAGGATAGGGATGATTCAGGAGCTTTAAATAAGGAATTGTACAAACTTGGGTCTGTGAGTTGTCTTACTATAGCTGGGGCCTCTTTTAAGAGGTTGGTCATTTATATAAATAATCTGTCAAGGAGATAACATGTGCTACAGTATGTTTCTTAACTTTTGACTATAGTTTTTACAAACAACATTAGGAAAAAAATAGTTGGTCACAATTTAATGAAAATACTAGAAAAATTAAGTGCCTACAGATATAAATCAATACTCATTTCAAATTCAACTAATGAACAAAAATATGAACATATGAATTATTTTTTAAATTTATTTTTAATTGAGGTAATGTGTGCATACAACAGCATATATACTTCAGAGATACTTGTTCACACCTCTTCTGATGCATATTTGGACATCATACCTACCACCATGGCACCCACAGTCCATTGGCCACTGACCACACTTTGCTTCCCATCTTTTCCCGCCCCCTGTGGTAGCCTCAGTTCTACAGTTAGACTTCTAGTTTTTGATGTGGTTTTGCCTAACATTTGTTTCATTTCTGCATATTACACTAGTAAAATCCAATATTTGTCTTTTTCCATCACTTAGTAGTCACCTAGCAAGTGATTTAGTTCTGAGGAGAGAGAAATGACTGTAGTGTGCCCACAATATGCCTAGTATTGGACTTATGACATGAGTGATCAGTTCCTCTTTGCAATTTTATGAGGTAGACCCTCATTTTTCCTTCCATTTTCAAATGAGAAAAGTAAGTTTCAGTGACTTCAGGGTACTTACATAATAAATAACATGATTATAAGTTGACCACTTGTCTTTTTTATTCCAAAGCCAATACGAGATTTACTCATTTGACTTTCCAAAATAAGGTATTTCTATACATAAAAAGTATAAAATTAATGAAGAGTTTTAGTATAGAGTACATTAATATGTTGATTCCTCTGCTGTATGTTGCCATCTTGCAATATGTAAATCTGGTGATTTTCATTCAAGTGACTCCATATGTCTAATGAAGAAAAGAAGAATCGTTGCTATGTAGTTTAAGTCCACAATTATAAGTGTTAAGAAATGAAGTATGTTATTAAAGATGCTATCCTTTGTATGATATTGCTCTGAAAGTAGTATGTCCTGCAATTATATATTCTAGTTATAGTCCAGAAGTAATAGTAAAAAACATAGTAAGGAAATCTTTATAAAATATCAGGGGCTGAGAAAAATTATATTTGTTTGTCCAATTTAGGAAGCGCTATAGAAATGAGGGAAGTCCTAGCCCTCGTCAGTCACCTAAACGCCGGCGAGAACATTCTCCCGATAGTGACACCTACAACAGTGGAGATGATAAAAGTAAGCAGAATCTATTTTTTGTGTCTGTATGTATTAATATTAATTTGCAACTTTGAGACCTCTCTTTGAAATTAGTAGGAAATGATGAATTAAGATTTAAATTTTTCTTCCTCTGCCACTTCTGAATATCTTAAGTGACTAAAGCTTATATTGGAAATAATTATTTGATCATAATGGCACTGTCATTTCCTACTATTTATAGTAGAGCCCTATTTTTACTGATATCATTGCCATTTTTAAGGTCTTAAAATGAAAAGAGAGAATGGTTTATTATTAATTGTTTGTAACTTGCAATGTTTGTTAACCTGGTGTAAGTGTGATTACTTTAAACTTTTTTGTATAGATGAAAAACATAGACTCTTGAGCCAGGTTGTTCGACCTCAAGAGTCTCGTTCTCTCAGTCCATCACACCTTATAGAAGACAGGCAGGGTAGATGGAAAGAAGATGATCGTAAACCAGAAAGAAAAGAGAGTTCAAGACGTTATGAAGAACTAGAGCTCAAAGAGAAAATTTCCTCTGTAGAGAAGCAGAGAGAACAGTTAGAAATAACAGAAAGCTCAAGAATTCGCCAACAAGACATGATAGGACACCACCCATCTGAAGATCGAGACACATCTGATCGAGCTCATGATGAAAACAAGAAAAAAACAAAAATTCAGAAGAAACCTATTAAGAAAAAGAAAGAGGATGATGTTGGAATAGAAAGAAACAACACAGAGACAATATCTGAAGACGGTCAAGTATTTTCACCAAAAAAAGGACAAAAGAAGAAAAGTGTGGAAAAAAAACGTAAAAGGTCCAAAGGTGATTCCGATATTTCTGATGAAGAAGCAGCTCAGCAGAGTAAGAAGAAAAGAGGGCCACGGACTCCCCCTATCACAACCAAGGAGGAATTGGTTGAGATTTCCAATGATAAGGACGGCACTATGGAGGATTCTCAGAAAAAGGAAGATATAGCATTCAGTGACTGGTCTGATGAGGACGTGCCCGACCGTGCAGAGATAACAGACCCAGAGCATGCTGCCGCAGCCGTTACCCCTGGAAGGACTCCCTCTCCATCTTCTCTTCCTCCTCCTCCTCCTCCTGCTAATACAGTTGCTGCTTCCACCAATATTTCCACCACCTTCAGCACATCTACCACCATTTCTGCCTCTGCCACCTCCACCAATACTACTTTTACCAGTGAAGACTCACACAGAAAATGCCATAGGACACGAGTGGAAAAAGTCGAGGCACCTCATGTTACTATAGAAGATGCACCACATCGCAAGCCAGTTGATCAAAAGAGGAGTAGCAGTCTAGGGAGCAATCGGAGTAATCGTAGTCATACATCTGGTCGTCTACGCTCCCCATCCAACGATTCTGCCCATCGAAGTGGAGATGACCAAAGTGGTCGAAAAAGAGTACTGCATAGTGGCTCAAGAGATAGAGAAAAAACAAAAAGCATGGAGATAACAGGAGAGAGAAAATCTAGAATTGACCAGTTAAAGCGTGGAGAACCCAGTCGAAGTACTTCTTCAGGTAGTAAAATTAAATTATAATCTAGCCAATGTTTCCTATGTTAGTATATTTTGTACAAAGTATAATTTTAAAATAAATGCTAATTAATTATACCCTGCCTTAAATTTCAAGAAACTTAAAAGTTTATCCCACCAAAATGTTACCTGTTATCACATCAATACCAACATTGTCATAGAAGTACGTTTAATGATATCATTCAGTTTAATACCAGAATTTTAGTAGTATATCTTGGTGAGGGGCTTATGTATTCAGGTCCCTTATTATCTAAAGTTTTAACCTTCTTGCTCTTCTTCCTGCAGCTAATACTTTCTCTTTTGACCACAGAAAATAAGGTAGGGGAATAGGAAGAGTTCTGACAATAAAGTGATCATTCTAGTCATGCTTAACCATTTCATGAACTTACTTCTTTGAAGATATTTTGTGATTATAGTGAAAATAGACAAGGGAAGGAAACATGTTTTTAACATTTCAATTAGAACTTTAAGTGAGAAGTCAGTTTTTCCTTAAAATTAATTCTTTGGATAATTGGGAATACATGTAGAAAAATAGATAAATTGTAAGCTACAAAGGACCCTATAATGAAGCATTGATTTTTTTCCATTTTGTCATGTTATCTCTTGGCATATGGTATGTATGTGTGTATGTATATAATATATACATTGTTTCTTTTTCTTTTTTTTTTTAATAGATCGCCAGGATTCAAGAAGCCATAGTTCAAGAAGAAGTTCTCCTGAGTCGGATCGACAAGTCCATTCAAGATCTGGGTCATTTGATAGCAGAGATAGGCTTCAAGAACGAGATCGATATGAGTATGATAGAGAGCGGGAGAGAGAGAGGAGAGATACAAGGCAGAGAGAATGGGACCGGGATACCGATAAAGATTGGCCAAGGAACAGGGACCGAGATAGATTACGGGAACGAGAGAGAGAACGAGACAAAAGGAGAGATTTGGACAGGGAAAGAGAGCGACTAATTACTGATTCTATGGAAAGGGACCGGGACAGAGACAGAACTTTTGAGAGTTCTCAAATAGAGTCTGGAAAACGCAGTGAAGCCAGACTGGAAAGTGAACATGAAAGAGATCTAGAAGGCACCTCAAGGGACTCTCTAACTTTGGATAAAGAAAGAATGGATAAAGATCTAGGATCTGTGCAGGGATTTGAAGATATAAATAAAGCTGAGAGAACAGAGAGTATGGAAGGTGAGTGTCATGCCTTTCGTCTGTTACATTGCTTCATTCCTTTTTAGTTTCATGGGAAACATTTTGTAAAGTTGTATTTTGACGCCTTTGTTTTTTAGGGAAAGTAGATTTTATAAGGAAAAGACTTATGATACTTGAAAAATGTTTCTCATTAGTGTTATCAAGGTAGAGTTGGTTTAAATAAGCCTAAATGAAATACAAGATTACTTAGATGCAGTGTCTGTAGAGATGTTGAAGTTATTACTTCTCTATAGGTGTTAAAAATAATAAAATCATGAAGAAGAGGGATTCAAATAACTTTTAGTGTTTCTGTTGTCTAGGGCAATTGAGAACAAACACATAGAACAGTAACACTGTCTGAAATTACATTTAATGATAGGTTGGTTATAGGACCCTACAGACACTCCCTATCACTAGAATGAAAAACCCGAGAAATCCTCAGCAATCCTTTGGCCCACTCAGACAAGTGTGTGGAATGTCACTCTCCATCCTTCACCCCCACCTTCTATACAAACTCAGTCATGTTTCTGCATTCTGTGAATGGACTGCTTTCTCTAATCATCTTTGTACTGGCTCTTCCCATTGACTTCTTAAATATTTTTCCTTTTTCTTGTTGGGAAAAGTCCCAGGTTTCTGATTTTTCTCTCAAATCGTTTCTGCTAAATGCAGACACTCTCTCAAATTGTCATAGCACCTTGTTTATACATCTTTTATAGCATCTCCACACTGTATTACAAGTTTCCTTGGTTTTCTCCTCACTATACTCTCTACTTTACAATCCAGTTTTTCATTTATCATCAGGACACAACTGATTGATGAATGAAAATATATTCTGCCTGTACATACTTGGCCCACATTCTACTCTGTAGTGAATTATAGCCTAGGTTAACAATAATACTGGCTCCTCTGAGAATTCTGCAGAGTTTGCCTCTTTGGGATTGTCTGATTCTTGGCATCAGTGTTAACACCGTTGTTCTGACATAATCTCTCCATTTTAAGTCCTCAAGAACATTCTGGGATACTTACTGTATGTGTAGTAATACTTACTTTTTTTTTGTCATATTGTGGCATTTGGCCCAGAGTAAAATTCACTCTCTTCTAAAACTATAAACATCCTTAAATCTCTTCGTTATCCGATTGGATGTATTCCTATATGCCATCTGTTAGTGTATTTTTTTCTGCTTGGCAAAAACATTTCTACTTCAGTGTTCTTCACATTACATTTTCATCTCAATTTTTAGATTAACTTAAATCTTGAGCCATAGTACTAATGGAGGGAGGTACAACTTCGATTTATAATTGAACTGATCAGTATAGTACTTTTCGTGTGGTTAAAATCCATTCCCCTTTTAAAATTGTTGACTAGTTGTGATCACAGATAACAGCATAGAAATGTATAGGTGAGTTGCTTGCTGTGAGATGAAAAAATTTATTCACCTAAAGTAAGAAAATGAGTTGGATAATCATGGAAAACTAAAAATTCTATTGTCTCCATTTGTTTAGATACATATTTGTATAACAAAGTTATTAAAATTAGTTGCCCTAGAAGTGAATTGGTATGGGAAGATTAGTGTTGTTGATGAGAAAAATTTAGGAGAATTTAAGTTCACAACTAATTAAGTCGTAGACAAAACTTAGCCTGAGAAAAGCTAATAAAGTGTAGAATGTGTCAGAGGTACTAACAAAAATTTTTAAGACTTGTTTATTAAAGGAAAACAGTGGAGTTGGGAGGCAGGAAGACCATTATTGACGCTTCGAATTTTCCCTTACATAGGTTTTCATAGCATGAACTAATACATTTAGGAGCTAAGATTTCAGTTTCAAATCAATTCTATTGAAAAGCTTGCAAGTTTTTTTTAATGAGTTTATTTAGGCAAAGAAATTATTTCATACTTTTGAAATTAGTATAAAAAATTAACAGTACACAATATTAATATCGCAGTGGTAACATTTCTTGTTTTAATTTTCAGTTTTTAAGTTGTCTGTTGGAATAACCAAGTGTTTTAAGTAATTAAGAAATGTAGTTTGTTAATGGAAAAAAAAATGCCAAGATAGGTCTTCTGTCTCTCTAGTTTGGCTTATTGTCCTTCCCCTTAATACTTCCTTTGTTGTGAAATTTACTTTTTAATATTTAGCAGATGATGAATCCAAGTTAGATGATGCACATTCATTAGGATCTGGTGCTGGAGAAGGATACGAGCCAATCAGTGATGATGAACTAGATGAAATTTTGGCAGGTGATGCTGAAAAGCGAGAGGACCAACAGGATGAGGAGAAAATGCCAGGTAATCACTTATAGAGGTGGTTAGACATAAAAATGATTTATAGTCATAGGGAATCTTTATTCCCTTTCATGCCGTAAGAATTGATAAAAGGCAGTGAATTTTCCCTTTCATGTTTTAACAAAGGGTGAAAGACCAGTAAAATGAAAACTATAGTCGGTCTGCTTGTGCTCATTTTCAAGTAGTCATTGCCTATGGGTTAGAAAAGGCCTTCCTTGTTTTAAACCGCAAAGTTCAAAGATTTACTTTTCGAGAGTTTAAGATTCTTAATTGGTTACTGGAATCTAACCGAATAACTGATTGCCTAGCAGTCTTCTAGATGGTAGGTATATGAAATTATATCTGAACACTAAATAATTATTAAATTTAAAAACTTAGAGTTATATTCACTTAGAATGCTTTGTGCATTATCAGCGATTACTCTAGTTACTACACCATGAAGCGACAGCCTTTGATAGTCCTAACAGTTTTTATTACCACACTGAGGGTCTTTGCTTTGGCTATTTAGAATATTTAATTTGCTCTTTGTAGTTTTTTCCTGCTAAAGTAGAGGTATGTGTGATTGTTATCTTTATTAGATATTTCTACATAGAACATTTTAATTTCCTCAGCTGTTCCTTATCAATGGTTGGATTATTTGTTCTTAGTATAATAGCCACTGTCTGGTTCTTAAATTAGTCATTGAATTTTTTTGTATTTAAAAAGTAAAATGTGTTTGTATACATACAGACTCCTTGTTTTAACCCTTAGAAAGCATGCTGGTACCAAGTTTCAAACAGATGTAATTTTAGTGATACCATGGACTTATTTCATTGGGCATCTCACATGCATGAAGTTATGTCTCTAGATGACAAAGATGCTGTTTCTTAGTGTATAAATACTGTTCTTTAACTTTTTACAGATCCATTAGATGTGATAGATGTAGATTGGTCTGGTCTTATGCCAAAGCATCCAAAAGAACCACGAGAGCCTGGGGCTGCGCTCTTAAAATTCACACCTGGAGCTATTATGCTGAGAGTTGGAATTTCTAAAAAATTGGCAGGTTCTGATCTCTTTACCAAAGTCAAAGAAACATGTCAGAGACTTTTAGAAAAACCCAAAGGTAATTCCATTTCACTTTATCATACAATGTCGGTACTATTAGGGTGCCTTTGAAAATGATTGTTCTTTTCTCATGTAGCACTTAAAGTTTATTAGGATCTCTGTTTTTTGAGGCATCCCTACTATAGATCCTCACGATCCAAATTCATAATAAGACTGGTAAGTTTAAATGTCAGAGTACTTAATTATTTACCCAAGGTTAAAGGAAGCAGAGCCTGGAAAGATAGACTGCATAGTTCATGTCTTGATCCTCTTCACCTGGGATATGAGCCTTTAAGTGGCTCAAAAGTTTCTGTGGTGGAAGGACCTCCCTGGTGGCTCAACGGGTTAAGCGCAGCGCTGCCGAGCTGTCAGCAGTAGCTGTGGCCTGAGTTCGAGCCCCAGCCAGGGAGATTCCCACATGGTCACCGCACATGGCACCGCAGGCTTCTCCTGCCTGCGGAATTTCGTGCTGGGGCCTGGCTGGCTGTCGGCGGCTGTCGGCGGCTGTCGGCGGCTGTCGGCGGCTGTCGGCGGCTGTCGGCGGCTGTCGGCGGCTGTCGGCGGCTGTCGGCGGCTGTCGGCGGCTGTCGGCGGCTGTCGGCGGCTGTCGGCGGCTGTCGGCGGCTGTCGGCGGCTGTCGGCGGCTGTCGGCGGCTGTCGGCGGCTGTCGGCGGCTGTCGG
>PVIJ01018759.1:0-25504 GCA_004024925.1 Scalopus aquaticus
GGTGTGGGGGGTGGGGGGGTGTGGCGTGTGTGGGGTGTGGTGCGTGGGGTGTGGTGCGTGGGGTGGTGCGTGGTGCGGTGCGTGCCCCCTGACCCTCAGGCCCTGGCAGGCGTGGCCGTGGCCCCTGACCCCGCCCTCCCCCAGGACCACGTGCTCAAGAGCAGCTTCCTGTCGGCCGCCGTCCTGCTCGTGAGGGCCCTCAAGAGGGAGCGCAAAGTCAGGAGCTTCAGGTTCACTCAGATCCCGGAGCTCATCCAGTGTCTCCTGGTGCGCGCGGGTGGCGGGGCGCGGGGCGGGGCGCGGCATGGCGGGCGTGGGGCGTGGTGGGGCCGTGGCGTGGCAGGGCGTGGTGGGCGTGGGGCGTGGCGCAGGGCGTGGCGGGGCGGCGGGGGCGGGGCAGGCGGCGGGCGGGGCGGGGCGGGGCGGGGCGCGGGGCGGGGCGGGCGCGGACCGAGGACCGGGTGGACGGCCGCTGGCCGCTCGCCCCCCAGTGCATCCTGCAGAGGGAGCCCGCCTACCTGGCCACCCTGTTCCGCCAGAAGATCATCCTGCTCATCGCGGGCCTGAGGTGCGCCGGGGCCGAGCCAGTGTGGGGGGCCTGGGGGCGTGCGGGAGCCCCCGGGGCACAGCTGGGCGGCGGAGGCCGGGGCGGGTGGCCGCTGAGACTGGCGGGCTGGTGCTGTCCGCGGCCTCGGGAGCCTGACATGGCCCCCGCCCCGTGCCCGTTGGCCGCGCGGGGGCAGGGCTGACCGCGGCTCGGTCCTCTGGGGAGGAGCGTGACCTCTAGAGGGGCTGAGGGAGCAGGAGCACGGGGAGGGGTCCCCAGCCCCGCGCTGGCGCCTTGCAGCAGCCTGCGGCCCCGTCTGAAGCCCACGGTCAAGTCCAGGGTCCTGCAGACCTGCCTGTGGAGCCTGTACTCGCTGCCCGCCCCCGAGAGGCTGAAGGGCAGCCTGCCCCCCATGGCGGTGGCCCCGGACGTCGTGGTGAGTGCCCGCCGGCCCCGGGGCGGGTCAGGGCTGGGCCGAGCCTCCCCTCGCGGGGGGCGGCTCCTCCCGCGGGCTCCCAGGCGGCGCCCCTGGCCGTGCAGGGGGACGCTGCCCGGCCGAAGGTCTGGGTCTGTGGCCTCAGCGCCGCGGGGGTTCGGGGCCAGCAGCCGGGCGGGACGCCGGGCCATGGGGGGCCGGCCACGCCCCTCGGGCTGGGCTCTGGGCAGTGGCAGGCGCGGAGGGCCCCGGGGCAGCGGCAGGGCGCGTCTCTTGGCCCCGAGGTGCGGGCTGGCGTGGCCGGCGGGTGCTGGGAGCTGACCACAGACGCGCCCGGTCTGTCGGAGCCGCCCCCGCCCCGGGCTCCCTGCGCGGTCAGGCCCTGCGAGTGCCGTCGCCACCCGCCCCCGTCTCGTGGGCCGCTCCTCGCCTCCCAGTCGCCGGCCTGCGCCGTCCTGCCTGCCAGCCAGCCGGCCCCTGGCTTGCTCGGCCAGCGCCCGTGGCCGCCGGGGGCCTGCGTGCTGCCCCCTGTGCGGACGCAGCTGCCGCCCCCGCCCCGTGGCGCGGCCCCTCCTGGGAGCCTCCTTGCTCCCGCCCCTGCCGGGACTCGGCCGCGCTCTGACCAGCAAAGTCCGGCTCAGTTTTTGTTTTTTAAAGATTTATTTCTGCATAGAGCTGGGGTGCAAGCCAGAGGACTCCCCAGAGACCGAGTGGGGAGCAGGATAGGCGGATCCACTGAGACGCACCGCTGGGGGGGCAGTGGGGAGACTGGAGGGTCTGCGGCGCCCGATGGGCAGCCCCTGGCCGGGGTCGCATTCCGGCCCCAGCGGCTGCGACAGCCTCACGGGCTGGGACTGACCCCTGCGCCCCGGCCGGCCCTCGGCTTTGTCCTTCGGGGCGAGAAGTGCGGCCGTCTCGGTGCAGCCTCTGTCCGCTACGGGGGCCCCCGCAGCCCCTCCAGGTCTGCGGCGGTTGGGCGCCTGCTGTGCCGGCTCCCCCTTCCCGGCCGCCCCCGCCCGAGGGGCCCCCGTTGTCCACGCGGGGGCTGTTCGTTCTCTTCTCTCTCTGCGTTTCCCGTTGGGTTTTGTGTTTCTCTCGGCCGCGGGACCGCAGCCTTCCCGGGCCCCTCCCCTTCTCCGTGGCTCTTCTGTCTTCACTTGGGTGCACCCCGCGGCCCTGTGCACACGCCCCTCCCCACTCCGCCTTGTCTGGCAGGTCCGGGGCGCGGCCTCGCAGGCGGGTGTCACTGGGCCCCGAGTCTGAGCCCCGCGGCCCGCCCTCTCTGGCCTCGCTTGGACGTGGCGTCCGTTCGGCCGGGGCAGCGCTCCCCAGCCGGCTGTTCTGCGCCGCAGGTGGCCCCGTGGGTCTGAGCGCCCCGCCGCCTTCAGGGAGCCCCTCTGCGCCCCTCCTGCTGCTCCCTGTCCCATGCATGGGGCGCCTGGACGGCCAGCAGCGCCGGGGGCCTGCGCGGACACCTGTCTGCAGGGGAGGCCCGTGTCCCACGGGCTTGGGCAGGAGGGCGCAGGTGTCTCGGCTCCTGCCGAATCACAGCTGGCGCTGCTGCCCGGGGCCGGGGCCAGTGCTGGTCCCAGGGGCCGGGGTGGCCTCGCCCTGCCCCTCCCTCACTGGCGCCGACACAGGGCACCCACCACGCGGCCTGGTGCCCAGCTGCTGTCCGCAGCTTCGCCGCTGGGTCTGAGCACCTGAGGACTTTGGCCAGCTCCCAGCCCGGGGGACACGCGGCTCGAGGGCAGGGGCAGCGGCCCGAGCAGGGCAGTGTCCGTCTGGCAGGCGGTGGCCAGAGCCCCCGGGGCCGGGCTGGGCGGGCCGGGCGGATGAGGGCTGGCGGGGGCAGCCGCAGGCCGCGTCACAGTGGCCGTGCTCTCCAGATGCTGCACCAGAGGACCATGCAGGCGCTGGACCAGCTGCTGCGGGGCTTCGTGTCCGAGAACGAGAGCATGGACGAGATCTGCTTCCTCCTGCAGGTGGGGGTAGCCCTGGGCCTCCTGCACGGGGCGTGCGGCTCTTGTCCGGGCCCTGGCGGGGCCCCGAGATCACCAAGGACTCTGCCAAGAACTGAGGTGCGGGTGAGGGTGGGGGCAGGCTCAGAGCCCACAGCAGGTGCCCATGGGCGC
Source organism: Scalopus aquaticus (assembly GCA_004024925.1). Taxonomy (NCBI): domain Eukaryota; kingdom Metazoa; phylum Chordata; class Mammalia; order Eulipotyphla; family Talpidae; genus Scalopus; species Scalopus aquaticus. Next base: position 3,119 of record PVIJ01018759.1, read on the forward strand.
GGCCATGCTCCTGTCCAGCGCAGCAGCGGCAGGTCCCGGAGCCTCAGCCCAGGTTTTCTCAAGTCCCCTGGCCCAGACCCAACCTCCCTGGGGGGCACAGGGTCGGCTCCACATTGGGGTGGGGCCCCTGCATCCAACAGTCACCCCCCCTGCCCAGCACACGGAGCCCTGGCTGCAGTCGGACCAGAGCCACGAGCGCCGGCGCGCAGTGCAGTCCGTCTTCCTGCTCCTGAAGCACGTGGCGGAGCACCTGACCTTGACCGTGAGTCCCGCCCAGCGGGGGAGGGGCGGCCCCAGGGTGCTGCGCAGCGAGCTCTGCCGGACCCCATCCCGGGAGCCCCGTCCCGGGCAGTAGTGGCAACTCAGCGGGCGGCCTGGGAGAGCCGGCCGGACAGTGGCTCCTGACCAGGGCTGAAGGAGGGGCAGGGGCCGGGGCTCCCTGGGGCAAGCGTTCAGGCCCAGGCAGAGCCGGGCTGGCCCAGAGTGCGGCCGCGGCCTCGGGCTGCCGGGCAGGCGCGCAGGAAGCGGGGGGCCGAGACTGGGCCGCGCGGATAGATCCCCGGATGGGCAGTTTCCCAAGGCCCTGTGGGCTGGACTACCGGCTCGTCCAAGGGGGGCGCGGCCCAAAATGCGGACGTCAAAACCGCCCGTCTCCAGAAGACGCAGCGCCTGTGCCCGCTGGGCGGGGCTCCTGGACGGCCGAGGACCGCAGGGCCAGTGCTAGTGATGTGGGCAGGCCAAGGCCCGCGCACTGGCGAGGGCAGGGGGTCCGCACAGTGAGGGTGCCGGCTGGCAGGGCCGGGGGACGGCGCCCTCGTCACCCTCTGCGCGAAACGGAACCACAGATCCATAGAAATACGCAAGAACGTAACTGGCTTTACTCAGTAGCAAAGCCCTGAAGTGGCGCCCCAAGCCCTGCCAAGAGGAGAGGGCGGTGTAGCCCCGAGACGGGCCTGGGGCGCCTCGCTGTGGGCGCGCGGGGCGCTCGGGCCACACTGGCGTGGGGGCGGGGCTTGCGGGGCGGGGCCGGGCCCTGGGGCGGGGGCTCCTCTGCGGGCTCCTGGCCCACCGGCTCTGGGCACAGCCGAGAAGTGGGGAGCTGGGTGGGCAGGTGGGGCGACGCCACAGGCCAGGCCGTGTCGCCGCCCGCCATCCCCAGGAGGAGGCCACGCCTTCCATGCTGGGCCACCAGATCGGCCTGCTGACCCTGCTGTGGCAGGACGGGGACAAGGTGACCCAGAGCCACTCCCGCCAGTGCGTGTACCTGCTGCTCCAGCTCCTGGTCCAGCAGAAGGGTGAGCGGCGCTGGCCGCGGCCTCCGGGGGCGGGGCCTGGCTCCCCGGCTGCTCCCGCCTCCCCGCTCCGGCCCCGCGTGGCCCCCCAAGCCTCCCCGGCTGTGCACCCCACAGCAGAGAGCACGCTGGAGTTCATGCATTTGAACAAAATGAAGAATCTCGAAGCCAGAGCCCTCAGAGAGTCGGAGATAAAGCTGTACCACGCGGTGAAGGTGAGGGACCCCGTCCACCCCAGCCGCCTGTCCACAGGGGGCCGCGGCGGGCAGCTCCCCTCTCCTGCCTGCCTGGGGCCCCGGGGTGCTGGACGCCCTGCTCCGCCCTGGACAGCAGGATGGCGCCCTGTTCCCAGCTGTCCCGTCTCAGGCCCCACCCGGGCATCTGCCCGAGCCGCTGGTGAGACCTTGGGCAGATCATTCAGCCTTTCCGTGCCTCAGTTTCCCCACCTTCCAAGTGAGAGCACTGAGCCAACACCTGGTCTGTTCCTGGGCGCCTCTGTGTGGGCGATGTCCCTGGGGACCCCGTCGGGGGCTCCTAGGCAGACCCCCCGGAGGGCCAGGTGCTGGCCCCGCCCCGCCCTGAGCGCCCCCCCGCAGGCCCTGGAGCGGAACCTGACGGTGGCCCAGCACACGCAGCTGGTGCTCACGCTGCTGAGCGGCCTCTGCAGCCCCGACGCCGCCCGCTGCCAGCTGGCCTCGCACGTCCTGCTGGTCATCATCGAGAACCGTGGCATCAGGCCCGAGCAGGTGTCCCTGCGCGGCCGCGGCAACCTCCCCCTGGCCCTGCGTCCACACCCTGCCCCGTCGGGGGGACCATCTGGCCCCGCCGTGGCCGTGCCCTCTGCCGCCGCAGCGCCTGGGCGCCTCCCTGGGGTCCCGGACCGAGGCCCTCAGTCTCATCCCGCCGGGAGGCCAAACCCCACCCAACAGCCCTCAGAGGGGCTCGGCCAGCTCCAGACGCCCCAGGGGAGCAGGGCCGGCTGTCCACTGCGCTGCTGCGGGCAGTCCACCGGCCCTGGGGTGAGCCCACACTCACGTGGACAGAGGGAGCCCGAGAGGCTGCGGCTGGGCGGGGCACCCCCGGGCCCCTTGGGGCAGCTCAGCAGGCTGTGGGGGCCGCCCGGCGGGCTGAGGCGCCCCCGCCCTGCAGGTGGCCGAGACCCTGCACGGGCTGGTGCAGGAGCTGCCCGGCATTCTCTTCAGGAGCACCCGGGACGCCATGCTGCGGGCGCTGGCGCTGCTGGGCGCCCAGCACACCCAGGACACGGTTGAGGTCATGCTGTCCCTGAACCGGCCCACCGAGCGGTGGGTCCCAGCCCCACGCCGCTGGGGCCCCTCCTGCACCCGGGTCAGGTCGGGGAGGTGGGGCTCCGCACGGAGAGGCCTATCTGCGGGGGCCAGTGCGCGGTGGCCGTCCTGACCGGCCCCGGCCCCAACCCCAGGCCCAGCCAGACTGCAGCCTCGCTGCAGAGTGTCAGGGAACTGCCCTGCTGCCCCCCCAGCCAGCCTCGCTGGCCATGACGCTGGAGGCCTGGGGCTGCCGGGAGCCGCTCCCCGCACCCAAGACAGGGACATGTGTCCCCGAGCACCAGTGCCCACCCTGGGTGCCGCTGAGCCTGAGCCCCGCTTTCAGAGTGGGGGGGGGGAACCGGGGCTTGTCGGGAGAGCTGCGGCCCTGGAGGGCCGGGCCGGAGCGGGTCTGCTCAGGGCTGGGGGCAGGCCGGTCAGGCCCAGCCTCCCGGGACCCCAGCTGGAGGGGCCCACTGCCCTGCAGGCCATCCTGCCGGCCAGGCCAGGCCCCTCAGCCTTGGCCCAGGGCGGCCGGCAGCTGGCGGGACAGGCCTCCTGCCCCAGGCAGGTCTTGCTCCTGTGGAAGGCCCTGGCCACCTCCCAGAAGCTGGCCCGCAAGGTGATGACCCAGCTCTACATGAAGCTGAAGCTGCGGCCCCTCGGGGAGTCCGTGCGAGCCCGGCCGGCAGAGCTCATCTCCCTGATGGTGGGCAGCCCCCCTGGGTCTGTGGACGCCTGCCGGCGGCCGCGGGAGCACCCAGAAGTGGCCGCGGCTCCTGCGGCCGAGTCGGGGGGGCGAGCCTGGGGCGGGCGCCGGGTGGCCAGCGGGCGGAGCGAGCCCCGAGACCGGCCCGGCCTCTCGGCAGGCCCTGGGCACCATCTACGAGCTGCTCTACGTCAAGGACTACAGGGCAGCTGTGCACTGGGCCTTCGCGGGCATCCTCCTGGGCCTGCTGACCCAGCTGCACTACCTGTTCGAGCTGGACATGGTGGCGGGCCTGGCAGACTACCGAGAGGACTCCCTGGAGACGCAGCCCGTCGGCCCCGGCAGGTGAGCCGCGGCCCCTCCCCGACACCGGGGGCCCCAGCAGCACCAGCCCCGGGCGCCGGGCAGGGGGTCCGAGCGGGCAGGCGGCCCGGCACGGGTTGGCGGGAGGGGAGTCGCTCGCCCCAGGCGGGGCAGTCCCGGCCCACGGCGCCCGCTCCCCACCCCGAGGACCTGCCTGGAGGCCCTGAAAGGCCTCTTCTGGACCGCCGGCTACTGGGAGGTGTTCGCCTACCTCAAGCTGCAGCAGGGCTGGGAGCTCTTTGAGTGCCTGGGGACCTACACGGAAGGGGTGGCCCTGCTGGCCAGGTAGGCCTGGGGCGCCCCGGGGCCTCGGCCCGCAGGCTCAGCGGGGCAGGGCGCCTGGCCGGAGCCTGGGCTGCCGCAGGAGCCGCCCGCCCCTTCTCGCCCCAGGGCCATGGCCTATTACGACTGCGAGGTCAGGGCCGTCTGGGGGCAGGCGGTCATCGCCCTGAAGAGCTCCGAGGAGCGGGACAACATCGTGGCCATCCTCATCATCACGGAGGTGAGCCGGCCCGCCCCGCCCGCCCGCCCGCCCGCCGCCTCCCCGGGGCTGACCGCCGGCCTGCAGTTTCTCACCAGCCAGGAGACGGCGCAGTGCGCGTTCCCCAGAGCCACCGACCACTTCCTGGGCCTGGGCCTGAGCAACCCCAACCCGCTGGTGCGGGCCACCAGCCTGAAGGGCCTCAGCAGCACCCTGCTGCACCCCAAGAAGGTGGGGCCGGGCCTGCTCACCCGGGGGCCCTCCCAGGGGCGGCACTGCCAGGGCGGGGGGGCGGCCGGGCCTGGCGGGGTCAGCGAGGTCAGCCTGGCCAGCCAGGGCGGCATGGGGAAGGCACCGGCGGGCCAGCCAGCGGGCCGCATCTCCCCAGGTGGGTCTGCTCCAGAAACAGCTGGCCGTGCTGCTGGACAGCTTCCTGCGGGCCAGGCCCGAGGACCTCCTGGGGCTGATGGCGCTCCTGAGCGACCTGCTCCGCCACCTGGGCCACCACGGCGTCAGCGCCGCCAGCCTCAAGATCGCCCAGCTGCTGCTGCCCCTGTTCGAGAGCGTGAGCGCGGCCAGGCCTCGGGCAGGCGGGCGGGGGGCGGCGTCCCGTCCGAGGACAGTGGGGGGGAGCCATGGGGAGACCCCAGAGGCCCCGGGCGGGCCCCACAGCGAGACTCGGCCGCGATGGAGCCGCTGCCCGCCCCCTCTGCCACGGGGGCCTGCCGGAGCGTGGGCACGGCCGCTGACGCAGGACCCCGCAGGAGCAGGACGCGGTGCGGGCGGCGGCCATCTCCCTGTACGGAGACTTCCTGCACAGCGGCGGCCGGAGGTTCCAGCGGCCGCTCAAGGGCTACGCCTCCCAGGCCTTGGTGCCTCTGCTTGTCCACCTGACTGACTCCTGCCCCGAGGTGGTGATGGTGGGTGGCCCGCCGCGGCTCTGCTGGCCAGCGCTCCCGACCGGCCGGGTGGCCCGGGGCGCGGTCAGGCCTCAGGCCTGGCCAGTGGGGACCAGCGGGACGGCAGGGCGTCCTGGGGGTGGGTCTGGGCCGCCCGGCAGGCGGGGGAGGGCAGACAGGCGCTCCCTCGCACCACCTGTCCTGGCTCCTCCCCGACGGGCAGCTGGACCATGGCCGGAAAGGAGGAAGGGTGGGTGCACGGAGGTGCAGTGGGGGGGGGGAGCGTGGGGCAGGCTGTTGCTGGGGAGGCCGCGGCGCATGGCCAGTCCCCTCGCAGGAAGAGGGCTGGGCGCCCGGGGTGGGCTGCCTCGGGGAGGGGCTCCCAGCCGGCCCGGAGTGCAGCCTCGGGCCTCCTGGGCGCAAGGCCTCTGCTCGCTCGGCCCGCGTCAAAGGCTGGAAGGCGCCGGGGTGGCCTCTGGGCCCGGTGGAGCCTGGGCCCTTCACGGGGAGCCCAGAGAGCAGGGCTGTCTTCCAGGGACGGAGCTGTGGGCGTGGGAGCAGGCCGGGGCTTGGAGTGAGGACAGCGCCCACGGGGTGGCCAGCGCCCTGCCGGGTGAGGGTGGCGGGCTGGGGGGCCGGCCGCAGGGCTGCTGGGGTCCCCGCCCTAGGCGAGGCTCACTTGGCCCTGAGCACTGGTCAAGTCTGCGCCTCCAGGGCGGTCGCCTTTGGAGGTGCTGGGGGGTTCAACACGAAGCTCTTGGGGAGACGCCCTGGCCGCAGGGGGTCCCCAGGCCAGGCCAGAGGCTGCCAGAGCCTGGGAGGGGCTGTGCTCTTGCTGCTGGAGCCCTGCCCCTCGGGAAGCCCAGGATGGAGCCCGCGCAGGAGCGGGAGCCGGGCCCCATGGTCAGCCCCGGGGCCAGCGTGGCCGGGCGGCCGTGGCACGCGCGCTGACCGAGCCCCCGCACGCAGAGGGCCAAGTGCACCTTCCTGCGCTGCGCCATCCTGCTGCGCTGGGAGTTCCAGAAGGAGCTGTTCGGCAAGCTGGCATGGGGCCAGGGTCCCAGCGCCGAGAACAGCGTCTTCATCTACATGGTGAGCGCCGGCGGGCCGGGGAGGGCCAGGGAGCCGGTGGGAAGGAGGCGCGGCCCCAGGGCCTGCGCTGGCCCTGCACCTCCAGGCCCCTCATTGGGGGCGGGGCTTCGCGGGGCAGGGGCAGGGGCGCAGCCAGGCCGGGCTGTGGTGGGGCCCCTCGGCCACGTCCCCACGGGGCTGCGCACAGGCGCTCAGCCGGCTCCGCCGTTATTCCCGCCGCCACAAGGAAGCGTCCTAGAAGCGGAGTCCGGTAATGGGTGCACCCCGGGTGACGAGAAGGGGGCGGCGCACCGCTCGCCTCTGGGGGCGCTCGTCTCTGCGGGCGGGGCCTGTGCGTGGGAGATGCAGCCGGGGGGCTTGGGCCGGTGCTGGGGTCCTCTGCCCCCGCCACCCCTGCGCTCGCCCCCGCACTCCCCTCCTCCCACCTGTGAGTCGCCCAAAGACCCGGGGCTGGGCCTCCTCCCGCCCCTGCCGCGCCTCCCGCGGGGGCGTGAGCTCCCTGCTGCCGCCTCGGCCCCAGCTGGCCAAGCCCCGTGGGCCTGGCTGTCCCGAGCGAGGCCGCGCAGGAGGCTGCCCTGGTGGTGGGCCCTCCTGCAGTCCCCAGCAGCGAGCGGCCTCTCCTGCCCCCAGATGGAGAGCAGCTTTGGCCACTACCCGCAGTTCCTCACGCAGGCCCTGGCCTACCTGGGGAGCCCCCACCAGAACCTGAAGCTGACCGCCATGAGGTTCATCGGTAGGCGCGTCCCCGCGCCCTGGGGGGGCCAGCTGCGGGAGGACAGGGCGCCCTGCAGGCGCTGCCCACGGGCCGGGAGGAGCCTGCGCCCGCCATGCCTGCCCGCAGGGGGCCTGCTGCAGGACTACTTCACCAGCCTGTGCTTCTGCCTGAGGAAGAGCGACCTGAAGCTCCTGCGCAAACGTGAGCGCCGGCGCCCCGCCGCACCCCCGGCAGGGGGCAGGGGGGACCCCACCGCCAGGGACCCTGGTGTGGCACCCTCGGCCGCCGCCCTGCCCCGCCCCGCGGCCGGCCGAGCTCAGACCTGGGCTCTGCGCAGACCTGGAGATCCTCAGGGAAGACCCGGACGCCAGGTGCCGCCGCTTCTACTACAGCCACGCGGAGCAGGTGGAGGAGCTGGCCCAGCGCGTGGGCCGCTGAGCGCTCGCCCCGCCCCGCCCCGCCCCGCCCCGCCCCGGCCCCGGCCCCGGCCCCGCCCCAATAGTCTCATTAAAAGCCAGTTCCAGCAGTCTCTCTCCCGCGTCTCCCGGCCCCTCCTGCAGCCAGGGCCGGTGCCCCCGCCAACCCGAGCTGGCCGCTGGAGGCCCTGGCCTCGGGCCCTCGGCAGTCGGACAGGCCCGCTGGGCAGGCCGGCGAGACGCCGGCACCACCGCCCAGCACCCGCCCGGCGTGCCCTCCCGGCCAGGCCCTTCCCTGCTCCCCGGGGCCTGCCTCGGCCTAGTTCCAGCCTCCCCTGGTGCCATCTCTGGGTCTGCGCCCCCGGCGGAGCTCCCTGAGGCAGCCCCCACGCCCGCTCCGGTCCGTGCCACCCTGGGTGAGGCCCAGGCCAGCCGGCCCTGCCCTCTCTGTCCTTCACCCACTGTGGGCTCCAAGCGTCCGGCGCTCACACGGCCTCTCCCTGTGCCGCCCTCCTGCCCAGGCCGGGCAGTGCCCTCAGCGGCCTGCGACCCTGGTCCCCGTGTGGAAACCGAGAAGACAGAGTCTGGGTGGCGGCCTGTGCAGGGCACTGCAGACATGAGGCCCAGAGGCCCCGGGCACACCTGCCTCCCAGCAGGGAGGGGCGCCTCCTGGAGGGGGTGTGTGGGGTGCAGGCCGGGGCTCCCACAGTCGGGCCACTCCACAGCCGACACGAAGGGCTCCCTGGGGCAGGCCTGGGGCAGGAGGGTGCCCATCCAGCTGGTGGGGGCCGGGTCTTCTCCCAGAGGGGGTGTTCTGGGTGCCCAGGACCCACCCCGCCACCGCGGCCCTGGAAGGCGGCGCTGAGGGCGGGGGCGGGCCGGAGGTGGCAGGCAGCGGCACAGGCTGGGCTGGGGGCCGCAGCCTGCCTCTGGGGGACCCCTGCTCAGGGCTAGGTGGAGCAGTCCTGGCGAAGCCGCTCCCCACAGACAAGCAGCCCAGAGAGGCGGCGGGAGGGGAGGGGAGGGGAGGGCGGGCGCCCAGGGCTGAGCGCGAGGCAGGAAGAGGGGCCTGCTGGAGGCCTCGGGCGAGCGGGGCGCGGGGTGGAGGTTCCCACCCTCCGCGGCACAGACCAGACCCAGAGACGCGGCCAGCTCTGCGCGGCCGCAGTACTGGACCGAAGGTGCTGCTGGCTCTGAAACCCGGGCAGGCTCCCCCAGGACCCGGAGCTGGGAGGCGGCCAGCGGGGGCCAGCAGGGCCCGGGGCGCCCTGGGCCGGCTGGGGGCAGCAGAAGGGGCCGCTGCAGCTTCCCGATCTCGGGGCCAGAGCCCGGGCCGGCCAGGGAGCAAGGACAGGATGGCTTGCCACCGCCGGGCAGGCTGAGGCGGCTGAGAGGACAGACGGGGCTGCCAGGTGCCCTGGCGGCCTACGCCCGGGCCGGCCAGACGCCTGAGCAGAGCCCAGCGAGCGGCGGCGGGAGAGGACATCGTGGCCGTCCCCAGGACGACAGGGGCCCGAGTCCCCGGCCGGGCCTGGCGACGGCCGGGGCGGGGCGGGGGCCCGGGGAGCAGCGCAGAGGGCTCAGCGGGAGGGGCCACACCCGACGCGCCAGAGCTCTGTCTGGGGGGCGCGCGGCGGGTCCAGGGCTGCCCTGCGGAGGCCTCGCGAGCACGACAGCGTCCCCGTGAGGCGTGGGCGGGGCGGGCCCCGAGGTGGACACGAGCGCCCAGGAGCAGCGGAGCAGGGCCGCTCCCGTGCTGAAGGGCCCGGCGGGCAGGGAGGCTGGACGAAGAGGCCCAGACGGGCGGGTCGGCTCCAGCCCCCACTCGGGTCGCCCTGCTTCCCGCCCCGCGGTGCTGGGTGCAGACAGCCCCAAGGCCCAGAGGGGCATCTGCGTGACAGGGAGGGCCTTGTTTTCTCTCCCCGGGGGGGCAGGCGGCCCGCCCAGACTGGAGCCCTGTCTTGCCCTCTGTGGTCTCAGCACTTGGCCTGGCAGACAGGCAGTTACAGCGGAACAGGGGAGAGAAAACCCCAACTTTCTAACCACTAGAGGGGAGCCCCTCAGAGTGGGGTCCTGGGCGGCAGCCGCAGGCCTGTGGGTACCTCCTCCCGGGCCGTCACGACGCGTCCCAACCCACGAGGGCTGAATGACAATGAAATGACTGTAGGGTGAGCCAGTCGGGCTCTGTTGCCACTGCCCTCTAGCCACCACCTGCGCTCTTGACCTTGTGAACGTAGAAGGCGCGTGGGCGTGGGGCAGCGGGCCTGACTGTGGGCACCTGAGCGTGGGTGTGTAGGTGTGCACGCGTGTGCCAGTGCGCCACCTGCACCCGGGAGGGACGGGCTGTCACCTGGGGAGGGGGCTCACCTGGGGAGGGGGCTGTTTTCCTGCTGGTTGTCTCCCTGCTCTCCATTAAAGCCTTCGGGGCGGATGCAGGGCTCCAGGATTCTCCTTCAAGTCTCTAGAGCCGGCGGAGAACTCGCCTGGCCTGTGCCAGCTGCAAAACAGACACACATGGAAACTTGTAGGGAGGGGCTAAGGCTGCACTCTGAGGAAAATGTGTAGCCTAAACGCGCCTGCTGAACTGCAATAGAGGCTGGAAGTCAGCACAGAAGCGGCCTGCGCAGGAGCTGGCCGGTCTCATGATGGACCCCAGAGAGAGAGGGCAGCAGTGGGGGTGGGGGTGGGAGGCAAAGATGAGACCAGCCGAACGGCTTCACAGCAGTGAGAAGGCCAGCTGGACGCGGAGGGGAGGGCGGGCGGCAGCGCCCGGAGAGCTGCTGGGAGCCAGGGGCCCGGAGCACCAAGACAGCAGCAGGCCGTGCAGGCGGCCGATGCCGCCACCCTGAGGGACCCCGCCCGGGGTGGGGCGGCGTGAGACGCAGTGGGGGTGACTCAGGAGGGAGCAGCAGGGCTGAGCTCTCTGTGATAGGTGCGGGGGCCGGTTCTGGGGGCTGGGGCACCTGGGGAGGACCCGGCAGGGTGGAGGGGCGGGCGTGGGGCGCCCCTCGCACCTGGGATCTGGCCCAGGGCTGGCAGGGTCAGTCAGCCCGCTGGACGGCCCAGGCCCACAGGCCAGCTCTGTCTTCCGCCCAGCTCCACTGTCCCTGCAGCTGGGGCAGGCCACTCGCTGCTCTGGGTCAGTGTCCTCCCTTGGGGGCCCTGTGGCTTTGTTCAGGCCCCTCGCTGCCCTGCAGGCCCCACACGCTCGGGAGCTGATGGTGATGGGGGTGAGGGCACAGCCCCTCCAAGGGCGCCCACACCCTGGCAGCGGGCGGCCCCAGGCGCTCCGTCCACTGGTCAGATGAGGGCCAGGTGCTCTGGACAAAGCCTAGTGCTTTGGGGTGGCAGGTGGGTGGCGGGGGCAGACAGGGGCACCGGGGGCCCTCCCAGGTAGGGGCAGCAGCAGACACGGCGGTGGGGGGCTACGAGGCACAGGGCAGGGTTGGGGGGCTGGGACTGGCAGTGGTGCAGCTGAGGGCTCCCTCCCAGCGCCCTGCACCCCAGAATCCCATGCTCTCCTGAGCCTCCACCCCGCAGAAAGTGCCCCAGCCCTGCCCGCCCCCTCCGCCCCCTCCGCCCAGGCGCCTCCCCAGAGCCCCCCACCAGGGCAACACCCCGCCCCAGGTTCAGCGTCCGTCCCTGCTATGGCTCCTGTCAGCAGATTGCCCCCAGCGGGCCCTGCACCCCAGACCTCCACCCCCCTTCGCTGGCCTGCCCCCATTTATTTGGGGGGAGTGGAGATCCTCACTGCCCCTCTAATGTTTGAGGGACCCTGGCTCTCGAGGGCCTGGGGTGGCCAGGAAGGACGGGGTGCAGTGGGGGGCAAGGTGGGAAGGCAGGGAAGGGCCCCTGAGGTCGCCGGCAACTGAGCCACCCCGGAACTCTGACTTCCAGGCTGCTCCCACCCACCATCTGTCTCCAAGGAACTCCCATTGATGGAGAGGGAGGAGGGAACTGAGGGGAGCTGCTCCCCCACCCGCTTCCTGGGCTGGGGTCCATATGGCGTCCCAGCGCCATCTGGAGCCCGGCGACACCGCCTCCGCTCTGGGACAGGGGGCAGCCAGCGCCGCCCGCGCCCCGGCCCATCCCCGGGTCTGCGGCCCCCGAACCCAGGCCGGGCTGGGGCGCGGGGCCTGCGGGAGGCCCACCCTCCGCTCCCCAGCGCCGACCTGCCGTCCGCTGGGCCCTGCGCCCGGAGGTCTGGGGGTGGGGTCTGAGTCCAACGGCTCTGAGATTCCCCACAAGCGACCGCGGGTCAGGGAACCCCAGGTTCATAGGCCTGAGTTCGGGCCCCAGGCCCCGCTCAGGGTCCACGGGCGCAAGGCCGCAGCCTGAGCGCCCCCCGCCGCGGCCCTGGGGACCCCCGGGCGGGCGGGCGGGCAGGCGGGGGCGCGCACGGGGCTGACGCGCGGGCTATTCCGGGCGCTTCCGGCGCCGCCAGGCCTTACTTGGAGACGCTTCCGCCTGCGTGGGGCGAGTGACTGGCACCTGCGAGAGCTATTCCGAGACGCTCCGCCTCCCCGGCTATTTTTAGGGCTTGAGAAAATACTCGGGGAGCCCGCTGCCCCCCACGCTCGCCAAGTGCCGTCAGAGGGCTGGGCCCGAGGGCTCCGCGCCCCCACGCAGCAGCGGGACCGGGGCTCGCAGGGAAGGGCCGAGGGGGGCGCCCGGCCCGCCCGTGCGCGGGTCCTGCCCAGTGGCGCGGGGTCCCCCTCGTGGGCTCTGCGCTGCCCCAGAGGGGGCCCGGCTGCGCGAGGGCGGGCGGCGGGGGGCCAGCCCCGCCCACGCGCCAGTCCGAGGGGTGCCGCTCGGCGGCCAGCGGGTGACCCTCAGCCGCGTGCGCGGGGTGCTGGGGCGTCTCTGAGGAAAGGCCCGTGAGCGGCGACCTGGTCACCGTCGGGGCAGTCGGGTGGCTGAGTCGGGAACTGGGAGTCTGTGGGTAGCTCAGGTGCTCGCCAGCTGCCCTGCGCCCTGGGGAGCCGTCCAGGCGCCCCCAACCCCCCAGAGATCGCAAGGGCGGCGGAGGGGCAGGCCGGGAAGGCGCCGCGGCTTGCGGAGGTTTCTGGAACGGGCCCTGGAGCGCGGAGCAGTCTCTGAAGACAGCCCTGGGAGGGGGCTAGGCCTGGGGTCTGCCCTTGAGCCAAAAGGGGCCCAGGAGCCGTGTGGTGGACGGTGACTGGGGCCACAGAGCAGCCCCGAGGGGGAGAGGGAGGCCGAGGACAGGGAGGGCCAGAGGGGGAGGCCTGGAAGGCCCTGCGCGGGGACAGCCCTGGGTCCCGCGACCGTCCAGAGGGAGGAGCCCGGCCTAGCAGTGGGGCGGGGCCGGGGAGGGCCCGGGAGGGCGGGGGGGGGGGGCGAGGCTTCGTAGAAAGCGCCTCTGCGCCAGGGGCGGGGCCACTCCGCGGGGCCTTCTGGGGCGCTTTGCCCTGGTGCCCCCGGGGCCAGCAGATGAAGGGGTAGGGGCTGCTCCGGGGTCAGGGCTGAGGTGCCAGGCGACCCCTTGACACCAGTGTTGTCCTTACGCAGTGTCCACCGACCTGCCGTCTGTCCACCACCCGCCATCCCTTCATCATCACCACGCTGCCTTCTGTCCATCCATGCTCCCACCCGTCCGCCCGCCCTTCCGTGCACGCGCCTCTCCATCATCCGTCCGCGCTTCCTGCCTTCTACCCGTCTGTCCTCCCTCCCCTTCTCCCTCAGTTGCCCCCAGTCTGAAGTGGGGGACGCTGGTAGGTTCCCCCAGTTCTGGCCCCAAAGCGCCGTCATAAGCAGCGTCCGATGTGGCCGCCTCGGCGGTCACCCGCACCGCAGTCTCACCTGCGCACGCCGCCGCCGCCTCCGGACCACTCCCGCCGCTGTCCACCCCGCCCACCCCGGCCAGTGCGGCTGCGCTGCGGCTGCGGCTGCTGGGCGCGCAGGGGCGGGGCGGGGCGGTGGGCTCGGCCACGCTGGCCACGCCCAAAGGCCAAGTGGTCTGAAGACGCCGAGGCAGGTGTGAGCCAAGAGGGCCGGAAGCCTCCCCGGCGGCCTGACCAGCTCTGGACTCCAAAGGAAGGAGTGACCCCTGGTGGAGGGACGGGCAGACGGGGGGCCCGCGAGGGGAGGACCCGGGGATTCGAGCCAGGAGACCTGGGCTCAGGGCCGGCCCCGCCCCCGCGGCCCGGCCTCCTCGGCGTCAGCGGCCCTGCCCTGCCCAGCCGCGAGCGCGCAGAGGCTGGACACCTGCATGGACACGGAAACGCAGAGTCTCACGTGGCTCTGAGCCCACAGCCTGGGCCCGAGCGCTGCGGCCGGGGCTCAGCAGTGGTCACTGCCCCGCACACCCTGCCCTGGCACGGGCCGCCCCAGCCCTGACCCGCTGCCCTAAGCCCTGGGCACGCTGTGTGCTGGCCACGCACCTCAGTTGGCCCTGCCCGCGGTGTGTGGGGCTTGGTCTTGCTTCCTCTTGCCCAGGGCTGGGGGAGGCCAGGAGTGGGGTGAGACCCTGCACCCCTCCGGCCATGGGGAGCCCGGCTGTGCACGCAGCTCCCCCACAGCCTACCCGGGGACCCAGCCCTCGTCCGCACCCCTGGGCAGGCTGGGTGGTGGGGCTCCTGGCGGGCAGCCACACCAGCCGCATGACCTCCTGGGGTGCCCCTGGGCCCTGGTGCACCCCGGCGCGGTGCACGCCCACCCCGGGTGATGCCAGGGTCACCAGCGCGCTTGGGTCAGGCCTGCCAACAGTCGGGGTCTTCCCCGGGGCTGGGAGCTGGGGCGGAGGCGGCCACGCGGCGGGGGCCCGCCCTCTGGCAGCCGCCCACCCGCACCTGCCCGAGGCCCCGGGTGCTGGCTCCGCCCCGGAGTCCCGCGGGCTGAGTGCAGGGGGCACACGGCACCGGGAAGGCCCCAGCCGCTGTGGGAAGGCCGCCTGGCCCCCTCTCTGGCTCAGCCTGGCACTGAGTATTTTGACTGGCATGGTTGGGGGTCATCATCTTGGGGTGCTGGGCCTGCAAACTCCCACCTGCCACCCTGTCTTGGGGCACCCGGATGGAGTCCCGGCCCGGGGTCACCCCGCTCTTGCTGCCCCCTGCTGGGAGCTCTGAGCAGGGCCTCTCCCCTCTGCTGCTGGAAGCCCAGGCTGTGGGGGCCAGGGCAGGCTGGGCACCCGCCGTGGCGTCATAGCTCCACATGCCCCCTCACGCCCGCCCCGTCGGCGGCCAGCCGGGAGCACCGAGACCTGGCAGCAGCGGCCACGCGGGGCCACCCGGGACCCAGGAACACCTGCAAGCGCCGGGCGCAGCCAGGCAGGACACAGGGCAGCGTCCCAGAGAAGGGCACGCCAAGGCCAGCGGGAGGTGGCCCGAGGCCCCTGTCCCCCCACGCTGACCCAGGCACAGGAGAGCACGCGGCGCTGGACACTGAGTGGCGGAGGGCAGAGGCCGGGGGCTGGCCTCCACAGCCACGTTCCTTCGTGGTCCCGGATTGGACGCCCGGTCACCCCCGGCCTGGGGTCAGGCCAGTGCGGGGAGGGGTCACGGCTGCAGCGCCCACCGCCCCCCCAGTGGCCTGCTGTCCTGGGGGGCAGGCGGTCGGCGAGCCCCCGTGGCCCTGGGCCCCAGCCGGCCTGCGGCGAGGAAGGCCACGCGAGAGGACGTGGGTTTTGAATTCTTTTTATTGAAGAAAAGAAAAGGAGAGAAAAAATAGAGTCCCACCCTGTGTCCTCCGGGTGGGCTTCTGCCCCTGCCCGCTGGGCCCGCTGTCCGCGCGGGCGGGCCGGGCCCGGGAAGTGTGGGCTGGCTGCTTCCCGAGGGTAGGGGGGCTAAAAAACGGTGCCAGGCCGGCTGGGCCAAGTGGGCTGGTTCTTTGCCGCGGCCGCTCAGGCGGGCATCCTGTGGGTGCTGGCCGCACCGGGCCTGGCCCTCGTCCGCGCTGCCCGGCGCCGGGCTGGGCCCGAGGAGGGCGGAGTCGAGGCACCTTCCGGCCTCTAGAGCCCTGCGCCCGCGGGGCCGCTGCCTCCGGTCCTGTCCTGTCCTGTCCTGTCCGGCCCGGCTCTGGCCCCAGCTCTGCAGGCCTCTGCCCGGCCGCCGTCTGAGCGCCCTGAGGCTGGCGTGGTCTGGCCGCCGCCGCGAGCGTCTGGCCCGCCCTTGGCAGCATCCCTCCTCCGTGGCCCGGTGGTGGCCGCGCCCGCCCGCTCAGACCTCGGTCTGGAGGTCCATGACGTCCTGGCCCACCAGCGGGATGGTGGCGCCCGACTTCTCCCACTCCGCGCCGCGCAGCTCCAGCGGGCAGGGCGCCAGCGGCTCCGGCTCCTTCTTCGCCCAGGCGGGCGCGCCGTGCGCCTTCCGGAGGCTCTCCCAGGGCCGCTTGCTGGGCGTCTGCTGCTTCTCCGGCTGCGGGCCGGCGGGGCGGGCGGGCGGGGAGAGACGCCCTCAGCACCTCCGGGCCGGGTCGGGCCCAGGGGGGCAGCAGGCCGCCCGGTCGGCACCCGCCGCTGCCACCACCCTCCGGCCGGCCGGCCGCGCCCCTTCCAGCCTGGGGGCCCTGGGCAGACCGGCTGCCTGTCCTGCCCGCCCCCGGGTCTGGCACGGAGGGCGGAGGAGGGCGGAGGGGGGCGGGCCGCCCCCAGCCCCGCGCGCCCTGACCTTGCTGTCGGCGCCCAGCGCCTCCTTCTCCTTCTCCGCGTGCAGCTGCAGCTTCCGGGTCAGGTCCTGGAACATGTCCTGGTGCCGCTTCCGGGTGTGCATGATTTTCTGGGGGGGCGGCCCGGTCAGCAGGGCTGCGGCCGCGGGGTGCCCGGCCCCTCCCTGCCCTGGGGAGGGCCTGGCTGCGGTGGGGCCCTCTGGCACAGGCGTGGGGGGCAGGGGACAGCACGCACCTCAAAGTCCAGCTCCGCGTACCGCGACTTCCGCCGCTGTGGGGAGAAGGGATTTGTGTGCTCTGGCGCCGGCTTCCCGGAGCCCCAGGCCAGGCCGGGCCTCTCCCTGCTCCAGGCCTAGGTGCCCGCCCTCCCTCCGGGCCGTGGAGCAGCCTGTGGGGGGGGCTGTGGCCAGAGGGGGCCGGGGGCACAACTGAGGCCCCAGGCAGTGGCAGGCAGGGAGGGCCCCTCCCTACAGTGGATGGCCCCAGTTTCTCCTAGCACTGGGGTGAGCCCACCTCCTGTCCCAGGGTTCACCCCATCTGCAGTGGCACCTCTGTCCAGTACCAGGGCTGGACCAGAGAGTCCTCGCAGCCCGTCCGGGACACGGCCCGGGACATGGCCACAGAGGCACGTGGGCCCACCAGCGGCGCACGCTGGGGCCCGGGGCTGCGTCAACAGAGACAGGTCCAGGAGGTGGACGCATGCCCGGGGGTAGGGCTCCCAAGGGCACTGGCCTCAGGTGGACTCCAGTTTCCAGGAGGCCTGAGGAAGGCCTGCCCCAGACGCCCGCGGGAGGGGCCAGACTGGTGCCAGGGCCGGTTCGAGCCCCGCGGGGTCTGGGCAGGGACCCCTGGCCAGGCGCTCCAGGCCCCACTTGGGTCTCCGGCGCCTGGCAGGGCGGCTGGCGGGTCTGGGCGGCGGCCGGAGCAGACAGACGCCCCCGGCGGGGGCAGCGTGGCGCCGGGCTCAGGCTGGCCGCCCCCCTCTTGCCGGGGCCCTTTGCGGGGGCAGCGGGAGCCGGAGCCAGCTGCAGGCTGCCCAGTGCCCGGCCCGCCCCGGGGCCCCCGCCCGGCCGCGCCCCGGCCCCTCACCTCCAGGGAGCTCACGGACAAGGTGGACACGTTCTCCTTCCTGCCCCCGGCCCCCGCGCCGGGCCCGGGGTGGGCAGCGGGCTCGCCCGGCTCCCCCAGGCCGGGGGGCGCGGGCTCCAGGGGGGGCGGCGGGGGCAGGGGCGGCTGGGGCGGCGGGGGCGGGGGCGGCGGGGGCGGGCTGGGGGGCGCCTCGGGGGGCCCGCCGGGGGGCTCGCGGCCGGGGGCGCTGCGGGCGGGGGGGCCGGCCTCGGGCGCCATGCTGAGGTGGATGAGGCGCGTCTGGGGCATCTGGTCGATGTGGATGCTGTGCTTGGGCTCCTCCTTGGGCTTGGGCCGCAGCGTGGCCGCCGCCGCGGGCAGGATCACGTAGCTCGTGTCCAGCGCCTTCTCCTGGGCCCGGCTCAGCTCCGTGTCCAGCTTCTTGAAGATGTCGCCGTCGCCGATGAAGGCCGACTTGGGCGCCCGGTCCTTCTTGAGGGTCAGCGAGTGGCTGGGGCAGTCGGGCAGGGGCCCGCCGGGGCAGCGGGGCGCGCCGTGCAGGTGCAGCTTGGACACGTTGGCCGGCAGGCTGTTGAAGTGGGGGGGCGCCGCCGTGGCGTGGGCCAGCTTCGGCTTCTCCTCCTCGGGCAGCGGGGGCCGCTGCAGCGTGCCCGTGATGGTGGCCGTGCGGCAGGCCGCGATGTCCTTGTTCAGCACTGGGGACAGGCGGGGGTCAGGCTGGCCTCGGGGGGCCGCGGGCCGCTCGCTCTTGCCGCGCCCTGCCCGCGTGGCGGGGATCGCTTTTCAAACCAGGTGCGGACACCCGGCCCTGCTCTGTCCACCCACGGGACAAGGGACCGCCACCACAGGGCGCCCTGTCCGGCAGCTGGGAAGGGCCACGGGGCAGAGACAGCCCCTGCGCACGGCTCGGCGGCCTGTCCCGGCCCGCTCCCCGCCTCGCCCGCTGGGGTCCTGTGTGCGCAGAAGCCCAGGCCAGCCAGCCCTCCGGCCCTGCTCAGGCCCACCCCGGGAGAGCCGCGCCTCGGACACCCCCCGGTGGCCAGCGCCAGGTCCGCCGTCACCCCTCCTCTGACCGCTGCAGCTTCTGGGGCCGCCGTGGTCCAGCTCTGCCCAAGCCCACGTGGCCCAATGGGCTGCGAAAGGCCAGTCCCCCCAAACAGGACTGAGACTAAGCTCCTAAGTATCTCCCGGGCTCTCAGGAACGGAGCACGAGACCCGAGAAGGGCGGGGGAGACACGTTCTGTCCGGCTCCTGTTCAGCCTAACCCAGAGGCCGCAGCCGCCGGGAACCCCCGAGCCACCTGGCAGCCACTGACACCCCAGCAGAGCTGCTCGGCCCCCCGGCTCTGAGGGGCGCGTCACGCACCTGCGGCCCAGAGGCAGCGTGGCTCCTGGTCCCCCACGGCCCAGCCCCGCGGCTGCCGGACGCGGCTCGGAGCAGAGCCGCCACGGCCCTTTCCAGCGCCTGCTCCCGTGCCCCCCGCGGCTGGACCGACAGTGAAGAAATGAAGGACACGGGGGGCCCTGAGGGTGGGAGGCGTCGCTCACGGCCAGCCCGGCCTCACTGCCCGGGGGCCGAGGGGAAGCCGCGGGCCTCTGGGTGCCGAGCGGGCGCCGCGGAGAGGAGGCACAGTGCGGGGCCCGCAAGCCTGGACGCCGGCCAGCCCGACTCCAGCGTGTCCCGAGGCTCCTCGTCCGCCGGCTGCCCCGCGCCCAGAGGGCCTGGCCGGAGCGGGGGTGGGATGAGGACAGACGAATGGACGGACAGACGCACAGAGGAAAGAAGAAGCGGGGCCGGCGGCCCGTCCTCTCACCTGCCAGGCGCTCACCTGATCTGCAGGCCAGGTCCACGTCCTTCTCGAAGTCGGTCTGCAAGACAGGCGGCGGCTGAGGGCCAGTCGCGGGGCCGCGGGGCCGGTGCTCACGGCTCTGCCTGCGTGTCCACGCCGGCGTGCACGCGTGTGCGTGCCGTGCCCCGATGCGCGTGCAGTCCGTGTGCACACGGGTGGAAGCACGTGCCCAGCCCTGCCAGGCCTCCCGCGGCAGCCCGCCCACGCTCCCGCCGCCCCGGGCTTCCGTCTCCCGACCCCGAGCCCCTCCTGGCCGTGCCCTGCGTCCCCCCGAAGGGCAGGGCACGGCGGGCCCCATGCGGGCGCTGCCCGGCCCGACAGCAGCTGCGGACATGCAGGTGGTGGGCCGGCCACGTCACCGCCTCGTCCTCGCCGCGGCCCTGGGATGGGGGATGAGACCAGGGCCGGAGGCGCACGGGGCTGGGCACCGACCTCCCAGCTGAGGAGGGGACGGCAGGAGGCGCCGCCTTCGGGGGCTCGGCCATGCGGGCTGGAGCGTGGCCTTCTCAGGGGCTGGCCACAGGGGCCAGCAGGGCCTCAGCCGCAACCTGGAGGCGCCTCCCCTGCAAACCCCAAGGGCGCGGCGGCCGGAGGTCAGGCCAGGAGGCGCGGGCGTAGGCAGTGTCCTCCGCCTCAGGCCCCAGCCTGGCCGAGGGCGCAGGCGGCCCCGGGGCGGGAGCTGACATCTGCCGAGAGCCTGCCTGGCGCTGCCCCGCCAACAGGAGGCGCTGGCACCCCGAAGGCGGGGTAAGCACCGCCGAGCACCCCATGGACACGCCTTGGGCACCCCGGCGGCAGTGGGTGCCAGATGATGGGACGGAGAGCCGCCCAGAACGCTGCCGGGACTGAGCAGGCCGGGGTGGCCGCCCAGCAGGTGCCTGCCTGGGCACGGGCGCGGCTGGCCCTGCCCAGGGCAGGCGGGCAGGGCCCAGGCCACGTGGGGTGGGGTGGGGACAGGTCGGGGCCAGGCTGGCTGAGCAGAGGCCATCAGGGGCCAGGAGGGCACTGGCCGCTGGGCGTGTCTGGCCGGGGTGGCGCAGGCGGTGCCCCGTCCGCACTCCGCCCTTCCGTCTCCAAGCCTGCGTCTGGGGTTCACCTTGGTGCGCCTCAGTTTCCCCAGTGTCTAGCTGGGCTGGAGTTCCTCCCAACGGGCTTCGGGGCTAACAACGCTCCAGTCGGAGAGGAGGGGAGCGCTGGGGCTTGGGGGTGCCGGGCGTGGGGCCCTACCATGAGCTGGGCGTGGCCGTTCTGGAAGGAGCCCCCCGAGTCCCCGTTGCCCTCCTCTTGGCGGTCCACCACGCGGCACTTCACGGCGTCCTGGACCTGGGAGGAGGGGGCAGTCAGCAGGTGGGCGGGCCGGGCAGCCCACGCAGCCGGACGCTCGGCCAGAGCCTCTCCCCCCACCATCGCGCTCTGCCCCGTGGGGCGCGAGACCCGCGCAGAGGCCCCTCGGGCAGGAAGGTGCCAGGGAGGGCCCAGCAGCTGTGCTGACAGGCGTGTCCACTCGTCCAGGCGGGGACGGGCGACTCCCCAGCACCGGGCAGCGTCAGCAGATGCCCACGGCCTGGAGCCACGAGCAAGGGGGATAAACGGTGCAGGGGCTGTGGATGTACCCAGTTGAGCTCGGCAGGCTTCCTGGAGGAGGCGTCCTGAGTGGTGGTGGAGGCGGCTGCCCTGCTGGGCGCCTGGCTCCTGGACAAGGACCCCGCAGGTCCAGGGCCCAGTCCCCACCCCCCAGCCATGTGGCTCTGCAGCTGGGAGGGCCCACACCGGCCCGGGGCCCGCCACCTTACAGGTGGGAGTGTCGGGGGCGCCAGGAAGGAGAGCAGGACACTTGCCCCAGGCCGCGGGGCAGGGCCAGGCGGGGACGCGGCTCTCGGAGGCCCTGGTACCAGCTGGCCTCGGTGCCCCTGCGGGCACCTCTCCTTCACTGACCGGCCAATGCACAGCCCCAGGGCTGTGTGTGCCCAGTAGGGCAGCCACATCCGGGCCGGATGCCCCAAGTCCTTCCTGCCCCTCCTCCAGGAAGGCCACCTGGGCCAGCCTCCGCGCCCTCCCTGCTCCCCCAGCAGCCCCGGGCTCCGTGCTCACAGGGCCCGCCCGGCCCCCCAGGGAGCGCACGGCCCCGGCTTGCGCTCTGTGCTGGCCCTCACGCCCGCCTGCCCACCCACCCTCTCGCTCTGCAGGACCCGGGCAGCTGGGGGCCACGGGCCGGGGCTGGCCAGGCGTCCCGGGCTTGTGCCCACTGCCCAACTGGGCTGCGTGGCCAGAGCCCCCCGGGCCGTGGGCTTGTGGGACAGCGGGGGGCCGAGATGGGGACGGGGCTGGTCTGGGCACGCCTCGCGGACGGAGCAGGTGGGCCGCGCCCCGGCGCTGCAGCCATGCTCGCCGCCCGTGCTCGCGGTCAAGCCCCGGGGCGTCCGCATCCCCGAGGGTGAGCCCAGCAGGGCCGGGCGCGGGGCGCCCATCCGCAGCCAGCAGGGCTCCTGGCCAGGCCCGCGCCCCTCCCGGCAGCGACGCCCCAGCAGGGAGGCTGGGCCCAGCTCTGCCGACGGGCGGCCCAGCAGCTGACCCCGCAGGCCCCGTCCGCAGGCCCCCGGCCCCTGGCACCCGGCTGCCCCCTCAGCCCGAACCTGTCTCAGGAGCCCCTCGTCATCCTTCCGGACGGTGCCAGGGCAGTGGGCGCTCGGGCTGCCCGGCTGCCGCCGGCCCCCCCGGCCTGGCCCAGGGGCCTCTCTGGCGACGGTGACCGGAGGCGGCGCCGGCCCGGCCTCAGCCCGCAGCCCGAGGGCGGCTGGTGCCTGGCTGGGGCTGTGGCCGGGCTGCCGGGCCGCACCGGGCGACCCGTCTCGCCACTTTCCGGGGAAGCCCAGAGAAGGCGCGGACGGAGTGCGGGCGGCGCGAGCCGCGGGCGGCCAGCCGGGGAGGCCGCCCGCCCGCCCGCCCGCCGCGCCCACCTCTCTGCGCAGGACGCAGTGCACCATGACGATGACGAAGCCCTCCAGCGAGTCGAAGACGGCGAAGAGGATCTGGAAGAGGGCGGAGCGGCGGTCGGTGACGGCCAGCA
The DNA here is from genome assembly GCA_004024925.1 of Scalopus aquaticus. Lineage (NCBI taxonomy): Eukaryota > Metazoa > Chordata > Mammalia > Eulipotyphla > Talpidae > Scalopus > Scalopus aquaticus. The sequence continues at coordinate 24,999 of PVIJ01018759.1, forward strand.
CAGCCGACATCCAGGTCAGCGCCAGCAGCGGCAGCACCACGCAGGAGCTCCACAGCGAGGCCCTGCGGACGGACCGGTGGGTCAGCGCCGCCCGCGCCTCCGCGCCCGCCCGCGCCGCCCGCGGCTGACCCCGCCCAGGCCCTCCCTGGCCAGCCTTGTTGCCTCCGTCCTGGGAGCCTCCGGGGCCGGTCCCAGCCGGCCGAGAGGGGCTCTGGGGGGCAGGCTCTGACTGCCTGGGGGGCCACAGCCGGGCGGCCCCAGGGGCTTCAGCTGGCTCCGGCTCCCGGGTCCTCAGACCCCCAAGCGGGGACCAGGCCCGAATGCAAGATGGCCACGGGGAGGGGTGCTCGGCCAGGCCTCTGAGCTCTGGACAGAGAGGGAGAGAGAGGGGGAGGGGCTGGGGAGGGGCTGCGAGGAGACAGACGGACAAGGGCGGGCGCAGGGGCAGACAGACAGACAGGACAGAGACCAACGGGCGCTTCCTCCTGCCCTGCCGTCCCCAGGGA